>CAUOPZ010000147.1:7500-109748 GCA_963457665.1 Thysanoteuthis rhombus | reverse complement strand
ACCAATAGCGGCTTTTTCCATCAAATTGGGCTGAGTCGAAAAATACATCAAATCCACCCGATCCAATGGTACCGTTGCAATCAGCACGTCAAACTACGCCAGAAAAAGCCATAAAATCGATAGGTAAAAATGACATTCAAAAGACCATTTTTGATGGCTCCCTTATGGAAATGCCTTCTCGACCAATAGCGGCTTTTTCCATCAAATTGGGCTGAGTCGAAAAATACATCAAATCCACCCGATCCAATGGTACCGTTGCAATCAGCACGTCAAACTACGCCAGAAAAAGCCATAAAATCGATAGGTAAAAATGACATTCAAAAGACCATTTTTGATGGCTCCCTTATGGAAGTGCCTTCTCGACCAATAGCGGCTTTTTCCATCAAATTGGGCTGAGTCGAAAAATACATCAAATCCACCCGATCCAATGGTACCGTTGCAATCAGCACGTCAAACTACGCCAGAAAAAGCCATAAAATCGATAGGTAAAAATGACATTCAAAAGACCATTTTTGATGGCTCCCTTATGGAAGTGCCTTCTCGACCAATAGCGGCTTTTTCCATCAAATTGGGCTGAGTCGAAAAATACATCAAATCCACCCGATCCAATGGTACCGTTGCAATCAGCACGTCAAACTACGCCAGAAAAAGCCATAAAATCGATAGGTAAAAATGACATTCAAAAGACCATTTTTGATGGCTCCCTTATGGAAGTGCCTTCTCGACCAATAGCGGCTTTTTCCATCAAATTGGGCTGAGTCGAAAAATACATCAAATCCACCCGATCCAATGGTACCGTTGCAATCAGCACGTCAAACTACGCCAGAAAAAGCCATAAAATCGATAGGTAAAAATGACATTCAAAAGACCATTTTTGATGGCTCCCTTATGGAAGTGCCTTCTCGACCAATAGCGGCTTTTTCCATCAAATTGGGCTGAGTCGAAAAATACATCAAATCCACCCGATCCAATGGTACCGTTGCAATCAGCACGTCAAACTACGCCAGAAAAAGCCATAAAATCGATAGGTAAAAATGACATTCAAAAGACCATTTTTGATGGCTCCCTTATGGAAGTGCCTTCTCGACCAATAGCGGCTTTTTCCATCAAATTGGGCTGAGTCGAAAAATACATCAAATCCACCCGATCCAATGGTACCGTTGCAATCAGCACGTCAAACTACGCCAGAAAAAGCCATAAAATCGATAGGTAAAAATGACATTCAAAAGACCATTTTTGATGGCTCCCTTATGGAAGTGCCTTCTCGACCAATAGCGGCTTTTTCCATCAAATTGGGCTGAGTCGAAAAATACATCAAATCCACCCGATCCAATGGTACCGTTGCAATCAGCACGTCAAACTACGCCAGAAAAAGCCATAAAATCGATAGGTAAAAATGACATTCAAAAGACCATTTTTGATGGCTCCCTTATGGAAGTGCCTTCTCGACCAATAGCGGCTTTTTCCATCAAATTGGGCTGAGTCGAAAAATACATCAAATCCACCCGATCCAATGGTACCGTTGCAATCAGCACGTCAAACTACGCCAGAAAAAGCCATAAAATCGATAGGTAAAAATGACATTCAAAAGACCATTTTTGATGGCTCCCTTATGGAAGTGCCTTCTCGACCAATAGCGGCTTTTTCCATCAAATTGGGCTGAGTCGAAAAATACATCAAATCCACCCGATCCAATGGTACCGTTGCAATCAGCACGTCAAACTACGCCAGAAAAAGCCATAAAATCGATAGGTAAAAATGACATTCAAAAGACCATTTTTGATGGCTCCCTTATGGAAGTGCCTTCTCGACCAATAGCGGCTTTTTCCATCAAATTGGGCTGAGTCGAAAAATACATCAAATCCACCCGATCCAATGGTACCGTTGCAATCAGCACGTCAAACTACGCCAGAAAAAGCCATAAAATCGATAGGTAAAAATGACATTCAAAAGACCATTTTTGATGGCTCCCTTATGGAAGTGCCTTCTCGACCAATAGCGGCTTTTTCCATCAAATTGGGCTGAGTCGAAAAATACATCAAATCCACCCGATCCAATGGTACCGTTGCAATCAGCACGTCAAACTACGCCAGAAAAAGCCATAAAATCGATAGGTAAAAATGACATTCAAAAGACCATTTTTGATGGCTCCCTTATGGAAGTGCCTTCTCGACCAATAGCGGCTTTTTCCATCAAATTGGGCTGAGTCGAAAAATACATCAAATCCACCCGATCCAATGGTACCGTTGCAATCAGCACGTCAAACTACGCCAGAAAAAGCCATAAAATCGATAGGTAAAAATGACATTCAAAAGACCATTTTTGATGGCTCCCTTATGGAAGTGCCTTCTCGACCAATAGCGGCTTTTTCCATCAAATTGGGCTGAGTCGAAAAATACATCAAATCCACCCGATCCAATGGTACCGTTGCAATCAGCACGTCAAACTACGCCAGAAAAAGCCATAAAATCGATAGGTAAAAATGACATTCAAAAGACCATTTTTGATGGCTCCCTTATGGAAGTGCCTTCTCGACCAATAGCGGCTTTTTCCATCAAATTGGGCTGAGTCGAAAAATACATCAAATCCACCCGATCCAATGGTACCGTTGCAATCAGCACGTCAAACTACGCCAGAAAAAGCCATAAAATCGATAGGTAAAAATGACATTCAAAAGACCATTTTTGATGGCTCCCTTATGGAAGTGCCTTCTCGACCAATAGCGGCTTTTTCCATCAAATTGGGCTGAGTCGAAAAATACATCAAATCCACCCGATCCAATGGTACCGTTGCAATCAGCACGTCAAACTACGCCAGAAAAAGCCATAAAATCGATAGGTAAAAATGACATTCAAAAGACCATTTTTGATGGCTCCCTTATGGAAGTGCCTTCTCGACCAATAGCGGCTTTTTCCATCAAATTGGGCTGAGTCGAAAAATACATCAAATCCACCCGATCCAATGGTACCGTTGCAATCAGCACGTCAAACTACGCCAGAAAAAGCCATAAAATCGATAGGTAAAAATGACATTCAAAAGACCATTTTTGATGGCTCCCTTATGGAAGTGCCTTCTCGACCAATAGCGGCTTTTTCCATCAAATTGGGCTGAGTCGAAAAATACATCAAATCCACCCGATCCAATGGTACCGTTGCAATCAGCACGTCAAACTACGCCAGAAAAAGCCATAAAATCGATAGGTAAAAATGACATTCAAAAGACCATTTTTGATGGCTCCCTTATGGAAGTGCCTTCTCGACCAATAGCGGCTTTTTCCATCAAATTGGGCTGAGTCGAAAAATACATCAAATCCACCCGATCCAATGGTACCGTTGCAATCAGCACGTCAAACTACGCCAGAAAAAGCCATAAAATCGATAGGTAAAAATGACATTCAAAAGACCATTTTTGATGGCTCCCTTATGGAAGTGCCTTCTCGACCAATAGCGGCTTTTTCCATCAAATTGGGCTGAGTCGAAAAATACATCAAATCCACCCGATCCAATGGTACCGTTGCAATCAGCACGTCAAACTACGCCAGAAAAAGCCATAAAATCGATAGGTAAAAATGACATTCAAAAGACCATTTTTGATGGCTCCCTTATGGAAGTGCCTTCTCGACCAATAGCGGCTTTTTCCATCAAATTGGGCTGAGTCGAAAAATACATCAAATCCACCCGATCCAATGGTACCGTTGCAATCAGCACGTCAAACTACGCCAGAAAAAGCCATAAAATCGATAGGTAAAAATGACATTCAAAAGACCATTTTTGATGGCTCCCTTATGGAAGTGCCTTCTCGACCAATAGCGGCTTTTTCCATCAAATTGGGCTGAGTCGAAAAATACATCAAATCCACCCGATCCAATGGTACCGTTGCAATCAGCACGTCAAACTACGCCAGAAAAAGCCATAAAATCGATAGGTAAAAATGACATTCAAAAGACCATTTTTGATGGCTCCCTTATGGAAGTGCCTTCTCGACCAATAGCGGCTTTTTCCATCAAATTGGGCTGAGTCGAAAAATACATCAAATCCACCCGATCCAATGGTACCGTTGCAATCAGCACGTCAAACTACGCCAGAAAAAGCCATAAAATCGATAGGTAAAAATGACATTCAAAAGACCATTTTTGATGGCTCCCTTATGGAAGTGCCTTCTCGACCAATAGCGGCTTTTTCCATCAAATTGGGCTGAGTCGAAAAATACATCAAATCCACCCGATCCAATGGTACCGTTGCAATCAGCACGTCAAACTACGCCAGAAAAAGCCATAAAATCGATAGGTAAAAATGACATTCAAAAGACCATTTTTGATGGCTCCCTTATGGAAGTGCCTTCTCGACCAATAGCGGCTTTTTCCATCAAATTGGGCTGAGTCGAAAAATACATCAAATCCACCCGATCCAATGGTACCGTTGCAATCAGCACGTCAAACTACGCCAGAAAAAGCCATAAAATCGATAGGTAAAAATGACATTCAAAAGACCATTTTTGATGGCTCCCTTATGGAAGTGCCTTCTCGACCAATAGCGGCTTTTTCCATCAAATTGGGCTGAGTCGAAAAATACATCAAATCCACCCGATCCAATGGTACCGTTGCAATCAGCACGTCAAACTACGCCAGAAAAAGCCATAAAATCGATAGGTAAAAATGACATTCAAAAGACCATTTTTGATGGCTCCCTTATGGAAGTGCCTTCTCGACCAATAGCGGCTTTTTCCATCAAATTGGGCTGAGTCGAAAAATACATCAAATCCACCCGATCCAATGGTACCGTTGCAATCAGCACGTCAAACTACGCCAGAAAAAGCCATAAAATCGATAGGTAAAAATGACATTCAAAAGACCATTTTTGATGGCTCCCTTATGGAAGTGCCTTCTCGACCAATAGCGGCTTTTTCCATCAAATTGGGCTGAGTCGAAAAATACATCAAATCCACCCGATCCAATGGTACCGTTGCAATCAGCACGTCAAACTACGCCAGAAAAAGCCATAAAATCGATAGGTAAAAATGACATTCAAAAGACCATTTTTGATGGCTCCCTTATGGAAGTGCCTTCTCGACCAATAGCGGCTTTTTCCATCAAATTGGGCTGAGTCGAAAAATACATCAAATCCACCCGATCCAATGGTACCGTTGCAATCAGCACGTCAAACTACGCCAGAAAAAGCCATAAAATCGATAGGTAAAAATGACATTCAAAAGACCATTTTTGATGGCTCCCTTATGGAAGTGCCTTCTCGACCAATAGCGGCTTTTTCCATCAAATTGGGCTGAGTCGAAAAATACATCAAATCCACCCGATCCAATGGTACCGTTGCAATCAGCACGTCAAACTACGCCAGAAAAAGCCATAAAATCGATAGGTAAAAATGACATTCAAAAGACCATTTTTGATGGCTCCCTTATGGAAGTGCCTTCTCGACCAATAGCGGCTTTTTCCATCAAATTGGGCTGAGTCGAAAAATACATCAAATCCACCCGATCCAATGGTACCGTTGCAATCAGCACGTCAAACTACGCCAGAAAAAGCCATAAAATCGATAGGTAAAAATGACATTCAAAAGACCATTTTTGATGGCTCCCTTATGGAAGTGCCTTCTCGACCAATAGCGGCTTTTTCCATCAAATTGGGCTGAGTCGAAAAATACATCAAATCCACCCGATCCAATGGTACCGTTGCAATCAGCACGTCAAACTACGCCAGAAAAAGCCATAAAATCGATAGGTAAAAATGACATTCAAAAGACCATTTTTGATGGCTCCCTTATGGAAGTGCCTTCTCGACCAATAGCGGCTTTTTCCATCAAATTGGGCTGAGTCGAAAAATACATCAAATCCACCCGATCCAATGGTACCGTTGCAATCAGCACGTCAAACTACGCCAGAAAAAGCCATAAAATCGATAGGTAAAAATGACATTCAAAAGACCATTTTTGATGGCTCCCTTATGGAAGTGCCTTCTCGACCAATAGCGGCTTTTTCCATCAAATTGGGCTGAGTCGAAAAATACATCAAATCCACCCGATCCAATGGTACCGTTGCAATCAGCACGTCAAACTACGCCAGAAAAAGCCATAAAATCGATAGGTAAAAATGACATTCAAAAGACCATTTTTGATGGCTCCCTTATGGAAGTGCCTTCTCGACCAATAGCGGCTTTTTCCATCAAATTGGGCTGAGTCGAAAAATACATCAAATCCACCCGATCCAATGGTACCGTTGCAATCAGCACGTCAAACTACGCCAGAAAAAGCCATAAAATCGATAGGTAAAAATGACATTCAAAAGACCATTTTTGATGGCTCCCTTATGGAAGTGCCTTCTCGACCAATAGCGGCTTTTTCCATCAAATTGGGCTGAGTCGAAAAATACATCAAATCCACCCGATCCAATGGTACCGTTGCAATCAGCACGTCAAACTACGCCAGAAAAAGCCATAAAATCGATAGGTAAAAATGACATTCAAAAGACCATTTTTGATGGCTCCCTTATGGAAGTGCCTTCTCGACCAATAGCGGCTTTTTCCATCAAATTGGGCTGAGTCGAAAAATACATCAAATCCACCCGATCCAATGGTACCGTTGCAATCAGCACGTCAAACTACGCCAGAAAAAGCCATAAAATCGATAGGTAAAAATGACATTCAAAAGACCATTTTTGATGGCTCCCTTATGGAAGTGCCTTCTCGACCAATAGCGGCTTTTTCCATCAAATTGGGCTGAGTCGAAAAATACATCAAATCCACCCGATCCAATGGTACCGTTGCAATCAGCACGTCAAACTACGCCAGAAAAAGCCATAAAATCGATAGGTAAAAATGACATTCAAAAGACCATTTTTGATGGCTCCCTTATGGAAGTGCCTTCTCGACCAATAGCGGCTTTTTCCATCAAATTGGGCTGAGTCGAAAAATACATCAAATCCACCCGATCCAATGGTACCGTTGCAATCAGCACGTCAAACTACGCCAGAAAAAGCCATAAAATCGATAGGTAAAAATGACATTCAAAAGACCATTTTTGATGGCTCCCTTATGGAAGTGCCTTCTCGACCAATAGCGGCTTTTTCCATCAAATTGGGCTGAGTCGAAAAATACATCAAATCCACCCGATCCAATGGTACCGTTGCAATCAGCACGTCAAACTACGCCAGAAAAAGCCATAAAATCGATAGGTAAAAATGACATTCAAAAGACCATTTTTGATGGCTCCCTTATGGAAGTGCCTTCTCGACCAATAGCGGCTTTTTCCATCAAATTGGGCTGAGTCGAAAAATACATCAAATCCACCCGATCCAATGGTACCGTTGCAATCAGCACGTCAAACTACGCCAGAAAAAGCCATAAAATCGATAGGTAAAAATGACATTCAAAAGACCATTTTTGATGGCTCCCTTATGGAAGTGCCTTCTCGACCAATAGCGGCTTTTTCCATCAAATTGGGCTGAGTCGAAAAATACATCAAATCCACCCGATCCAATGGTACCGTTGCAATCAGCACGTCAAACTACGCCAGAAAAAGCCATAAAATCGATAGGTAAAAATGACATTCAAAAGACCATTTTTGATGGCTCCCTTATGGAAGTGCCTTCTCGACCAATAGCGGCTTTTTCCATCAAATTGGGCTGAGTCGAAAAATACATCAAATCCACCCGATCCAATGGTACCGTTGCAATCAGCACGTCAAACTACGCCAGAAAAAGCCATAAAATCGATAGGTAAAAATGACATTCAAAAGACCATTTTTGATGGCTCCCTTATGGAAGTGCCTTCTCGACCAATAGCGGCTTTTTCCATCAAATTGGGCTGAGTCGAAAAATACATCAAATCCACCCGATCCAATGGTACCGTTGCAATCAGCACGTCAAACTACGCCAGAAAAAGCCATAAAATCGATAGGTAAAAATGACATTCAAAAGACCATTTTTGATGGCTCCCTTATGGAAGTGCCTTCTCGACCAATAGCGGCTTTTTCCATCAAATTGGGCTGAGTCGAAAAATACATCAAATCCACCCGATCCAATGGTACCGTTGCAATCAGCACGTCAAACTACGCCAGAAAAAGCCATAAAATCGATAGGTAAAAATGACATTCAAAAGACCATTTTTGATGGCTCCCTTATGGAAGTGCCTTCTCGACCAATAGCGGCTTTTTCCATCAAATTGGGCTGAGTCGAAAAATACATCAAATCCACCCGATCCAATGGTACCGTTGCAATCAGCACGTCAAACTACGCCAGAAAAAGCCATAAAATCGATAGGTAAAAATGACATTCAAAAGACCATTTTTGATGGCTCCCTTATGGAAGTGCCTTCTCGACCAATAGCGGCTTTTTCCATCAAATTGGGCTGAGTCGAAAAATACATCAAATCCACCCGATCCAATGGTACCGTTGCAATCAGCACGTCAAACTACGCCAGAAAAAGCCATAAAATCGATAGGTAAAAATGACATTCAAAAGACCATTTTTGATGGCTCCCTTATGGAAGTGCCTTCTCGACCAATAGCGGCTTTTTCCATCAAATTGGGCTGAGTCGAAAAATACATCAAATCCACCCGATCCAATGGTACCGTTGCAATCAGCACGTCAAACTACGCCAGAAAAAGCCATAAAATCGATAGGTAAAAATGACATTCAAAAGACCATTTTTGATGGCTCCCTTATGGAAGTGCCTTCTCGACCAATAGCGGCTTTTTCCATCAAATTGGGCTGAGTCGAAAAATACATCAAATCCACCCGATCCAATGGTACCGTTGCAATCAGCACGTCAAACTACGCCAGAAAAAGCCATAAAATCGATAGGTAAAAATGACATTCAAAAGACCATTTTTGATGGCTCCCTTATGGAAGTGCCTTCTCGACCAATAGCGGCTTTTTCCATCAAATTGGGCTGAGTCGAAAAATACATCAAATCCACCCGATCCAATGGTACCGTTGCAATCAGCACGTCAAACTACGCCAGAAAAAGCCATAAAATCGATAGGTAAAAATGACATTCAAAAGACCATTTTTGATGGCTCCCTTATGGAAGTGCCTTCTCGACCAATAGCGGCTTTTTCCATCAAATTGGGCTGAGTCGAAAAATACATCAAATCCACCCGATCCAATGGTACCGTTGCAATCAGCACGTCAAACTACGCCAGAAAAAGCCATAAAATCGATAGGTAAAAATGACATTCAAAAGACCATTTTTGATGGCTCCCTTATGGAAGTGCCTTCTCGACCAATAGCGGCTTTTTCCATCAAATTGGGCTGAGTCGAAAAATACATCAAATCCACCCGATCCAATGGTACCGTTGCAATCAGCACGTCAAACTACGCCAGAAAAAGCCATAAAATCGATAGGTAAAAATGACATTCAAAAGACCATTTTTGATGGCTCCCTTATGGAAGTGCCTTCTCGACCAATAGCGGCTTTTTCCATCAAATTGGGCTGAGTCGAAAAATACATCAAATCCACCCGATCCAATGGTACCGTTGCAATCAGCACGTCAAACTACGCCAGAAAAAGCCATAAAATCGATAGGTAAAAATGACATTCAAAAGACCATTTTTGATGGCTCCCTTATGGAAGTGCCTTCTCGACCAATAGCGGCTTTTTCCATCAAATTGGGCTGAGTCGAAAAATACATCAAATCCACCCGATCCAATGGTACCGTTGCAATCAGCACGTCAAACTACGCCAGAAAAAGCCATAAAATCGATAGGTAAAAATGACATTCAAAAGACCATTTTTGATGGCTCACTTATGGAAGTGCCTTCTCGACCAATAGCGGCTTTTTCCATCAAATTGGGCTGAGTCGAAAAATACATCAAATCCACCCGATCCAATGGTACCGTTGCAATCAGCACGTCAAACTACGCCAGAAAAAGCCATAAAATCGATAGGTAAAAATGACATTCAAAAGACCATTTTTGATGGCTCCCTTATGGAAGTGCCTTCTCGACCAATAGCGGCTTTTTCCATCAAATTGGGCTGAGTCGAAAAATACATCAAATCCACCCGATCCAATGGTACCGTTGCAATCAGCACGTCAAACTACGCCAGAAAAAGCCATAAAATCGATAGGTAAAAATGACATTCAAAAGACCATTTTTGATGGCTCCCTTATGGAAGTGCCTTCTCGACCAATAGCGGCTTTTTCCATCAAATTGGGCTGAGTCGAAAAATACATCAAATCCACCCGATCCAATGGTACCGTTGCAATCAGCACGTCAAACTACGCCAGAAAAAGCCATAAAATCGATAGGTAAAAATGACATTCAAAAGACCATTTTTGATGGCTCCCTTATGGAAGTGCCTTCTCGACCAATAGCGGCTTTTTCCATCAAATTGGGCTGAGTCGAAAAATACATCAAATCCACCCGATCCAATGGTACCGTTGCAATCAGCACGTCAAACTACGCCAGAAAAAGCCATAAAATCGATAGGTAAAAATGACATTCAAAAGACCATTTTTGATGGCTCCCTTATGGAAGTGCCTTCTCGACCAATAGCGGCTTTTTCCATCAAATTGGGCTGAGTCGAAAAATACATCAAATCCACCCGATCCAATGGTACCGTTGCAATCAGCACGTCAAACTACGCCAGAAAAAGCCATAAAATCGATAGGTAAAAATGACATTCAAAAGACCATTTTTGATGGCTCCCTTATGGAAGTGCCTTCTCGACCAATAGCGGCTTTTTCCATCAAATTGGGCTGAGTCGAAAAATACATCAAATCCACCCGATCCAATGGTACCGTTGCAATCAGCACGTCAAACTACGCCAGAAAAAGCCATAAAATCGATAGGTAAAAATGACATTCAAAAGACCATTTTTGATGGCTCCCTTATGGAAGTGCCTTCTCGACCAATAGCGGCTTTTTCCATCAAATTGGGCTGAGTCGAAAAATACATCAAATCCACCCGATCCAATGGTACCGTTGCAATCAGCACGTCAAACTACGCCAGAAAAAGCCATAAAATCGATAGGTAAAAATGACATTCAAAAGACCATTTTTGATGGCTCCCTTATGGAAGTGCCTTCTCGACCAATAGCGGCTTTTTCCATCAAATTGGGCTGAGTCGAAAAATACATCAAATCCACCCGATCCAATGGTACCGTTGCAATCAGCACGTCAAACTACGCCAGAAAAAGCCATAAAATCGATAGGTAAAAATGACATTCAAAAGACCATTTTTGATGGCTCCCTTATGGAAGTGCCTTCTCGACCAATAGCGGCTTTTTCCATCAAATTGGGCTGAGTCGAAAAATACATCAAATCCACCCGATCCAATGGTACCGTTGCAATCAGCACGTCAAACTACGCCAGAAAAAGCCATAAAATCGATAGGTAAAAATGACATTCAAAAGACCATTTTTGATGGCTCCCTTATGGAAGTGCCTTCTCGACCAATAGCGGCTTTTTCCATCAAATTGGGCTGAGTCGAAAAATACATCAAATCCACCCGATCCAATGGTACCGTTGCAATCAGCACGTCAAACTACGCCAGAAAAAGCCATAAAATCGATAGGTAAAAATGACATTCAAAAGACCATTTTTGATGGCTCCCTTATGGAAGTGCCTTCTCGACCAATAGCGGCTTTTTCCATCAAATTGGGCTGAGTCGAAAAATACATCAAATCCACCCGATCCAATGGTACCGTTGCAATCAGCACGTCAAACTACGCCAGAAAAAGCCATAAAATCGATAGGTAAAAATGACATTCAAAAGACCATTTTTGATGGCTCCCTTATGGAAGTGCCTTCTCGACCAATAGCGGCTTTTTCCATCAAATTGGGCTGAGTCGAAAAATACATCAAATCCACCCGATCCAATGGTACCGTTGCAATCAGCACGTCAAACTACGCCAGAAAAAGCCATAAAATCGATAGGTAAAAATGACATTCAAAAGACCATTTTTGATGGCTCCCTTATGGAAGTGCCTTCTCGACCAATAGCGGCTTTTTCCATCAAATTGGGCTGAGTCGAAAAATACATCAAATCCACCCGATCCAATGGTACCGTTGCAATCAGCACGTCAAACTACGCCAGAAAAAGCCATAAAATCGATAGGTAAAAATGACATTCAAAAGACCATTTTTGATGGCTCCCTTATGGAAGTGCCTTCTCGACCAATAGCGGCTTTTTCCATCAAATTGGGCTGAGTCGAAAAATACATCAAATCCACCCGATCCAATGGTACCGTTGCAATCAGCACGTCAAACTACGCCAGAAAAAGCCATAAAATCGATAGGTAAAAATGACATTCAAAAGACCATTTTTGATGGCTCCCTTATGGAAGTGCCTTCTCGACCAATAGCGGCTTTTTCCATCAAATTGGGCTGAGTCGAAAAATACATCAAATCCACCCGATCCAATGGTACCGTTGCAATCAGCACGTCAAACTACGCCAGAAAAAGCCATAAAATCGATAGGTAAAAATGACATTCAAAAGACCATTTTTGATGGCTCCCTTATGGAAGTGCCTTCTCGACCAATAGCGGCTTTTTCCATCAAATTGGGCTGAGTCGAAAAATACATCAAATCCACCCGATCCAATGGTACCGTTGCAATCAGCACGTCAAACTACGCCAGAAAAAGCCATAAAATCGATAGGTAAAAATGACATTCAAAAGACCATTTTTGATGGCTCCCTTATGGAAGTGCCTTCTCGACCAATAGCGGCTTTTTCCATCAAATTGGGCTGAGTCGAAAAATACATCAAATCCACCCGATCCAATGGTACCGTTGCAATCAGCACGTCAAACTACGCCAGAAAAAGCCATAAAATCGATAGGTAAAAATGACATTCAAAAGACCATTTTTGATGGCTCCCTTATGGAAGTGCCTTCTCGACCAATAGCGGCTTTTTCCATCAAATTGGGCTGAGTCGAAAAATACATCAAATCCACCCGATCCAATGGTACCGTTGCAATCAGCACGTCAAACTACGCCAGAAAAAGCCATAAAATCGATAGGTAAAAATGACATTCAAAAGACCATTTTTGATGGCTCCCTTATGGAAGTGCCTTCTCGACCAATAGCGGCTTTTTCCATCAAATTGGGCTGAGTCGAAAAATACATCAAATCCACCCGATCCAATGGTACCGTTGCAATCAGCACGTCAAACTACGCCAGAAAAAGCCATAAAATCGATAGGTAAAAATGACATTCAAAAGACCATTTTTGATGGCTCCCTTATGGAAGTGCCTTCTCGACCAATAGCGGCTTTTTCCATCAAATTGGGCTGAGTCGAAAAATACATCAAATCCACCCGATCCAATGGTACCGTTGCAATCAGCACGTCAAACTACGCCAGAAAAAGCCATAAAATCGATAGGTAAAAATGACATTCAAAAGACCATTTTTGATGGCTCCCTTATGGAAGTGCCTTCTCGACCAATAGCGGCTTTTTCCATCAAATTGGGCTGAGTCGAAAAATACATCAAATCCACCCGATCCAATGGTACCGTTGCAATCAGCACGTCAAACTACGCCAGAAAAAGCCATAAAATCGATAGGTAAAAATGACATTCAAAAGACCATTTTTGATGGCTCCCTTATGGAAGTGCCTTCTCGACCAATAGCGGCTTTTTCCATCAAATTGGGCTGAGTCGAAAAATACATCAAATCCACCCGATCCAATGGTACCGTTGCAATCAGCACGTCAAACTACGCCAGAAAAAGCCATAAAATCGATAGGTAAAAATGACATTCAAAAGACCATTTTTGATGGCTCCCTTATGGAAGTGCCTTCTCGACCAATAGCGGCTTTTTCCATCAAATTGGGCTGAGTCGAAAAATACATCAAATCCACCCGATCCAATGGTACCGTTGCAATCAGCACGTCAAACTACGCCAGAAAAAGCCATAAAATCGATAGGTAAAAATGACATTCAAAAGACCATTTTTGATGGCTCCCTTATGGAAGTGCCTTCTCGACCAATAGCGGCTTTTTCCATCAAATTGGGCTGAGTCGAAAAATACATCAAATCCACCCGATCCAATGGTACCGTTGCAATCAGCACGTCAAACTACGCCAGAAAAAGCCATAAAATCGATAGGTAAAAATGACATTCAAAAGACCATTTTTGATGGCTCCCTTATGGAAGTGCCTTCTCGACCAATAGCGGCTTTTTCCATCAAATTGGGCTGAGTCGAAAAATACATCAAATCCACCCGATCCAATGGTACCGTTGCAATCAGCACGTCAAACTACGCCAGAAAAAGCCATAAAATCGATAGGTAAAAATGACATTCAAAAGACCATTTTTGATGGCTCCCTTATGGAAGTGCCTTCTCGACCAATAGCGGCTTTTTCCATCAAATTGGGCTGAGTCGAAAAATACATCAAATCCACCCGATCCAATGGTACCGTTGCAATCAGCACGTCAAACTACGCCAGAAAAAGCCATAAAATCGATAGGTAAAAATGACATTCAAAAGACCATTTTTGATGGCTCCCTTATGGAAGTGCCTTCTCGACCAATAGCGGCTTTTTCCATCAAATTGGGCTGAGTCGAAAAATACATCAAATCCACCCGATCCAATGGTACCGTTGCAATCAGCACGTCAAACTACGCCAGAAAAAGCCATAAAATCGATAGGTAAAAATGACATTCAAAAGACCATTTTTGATGGCTCCCTTATGGAAGTGCCTTCTCGACCAATAGCGGCTTTTTCCATCAAATTGGGCTGAGTCGAAAAATACATCAAATCCACCCGATCCAATGGTACCGTTGCAATCAGCACGTCAAACTACGCCAGAAAAAGCCATAAAATCGATAGGTAAAAATGACATTCAAAAGACCATTTTTGATGGCTCCCTTATGGAAGTGCCTTCTCGACCAATAGCGGCTTTTTCCATCAAATTGGGCTGAGTCGAAAAATACATCAAATCCACCCGATCCAATGGTACCGTTGCAATCAGCACGTCAAACTACGCCAGAAAAAGCCATAAAATCGATAGGTAAAAATGACATTCAAAAGACCATTTTTGATGGCTCCCTTATGGAAGTGCCTTCTCGACCAATAGCGGCTTTTTCCATCAAATTGGGCTGAGTCGAAAAATACATCAAATCCACCCGATCCAATGGTACCGTTGCAATCAGCACGTCAAACTACGCCAGAAAAAGCCATAAAATCGATAGGTAAAAATGACATTCAAAAGACCATTTTTGATGGCTCCCTTATGGAAGTGCCTTCTCGACCAATAGCGGCTTTTTCCATCAAATTGGGCTGAGTCGAAAAATACATCAAATCCACCCGATCCAATGGTACCGTTGCAATCAGCACGTCAAACTACGCCAGAAAAAGCCATAAAATCGATAGGTAAAAATGACATTCAAAAGACCATTTTTGATGGCTCCCTTATGGAAGTGCCTTCTCGACCAATAGCGGCTTTTTCCATCAAATTGGGCTGAGTCGAAAAATACATCAAATCCACCCGATCCAATGGTACCGTTGCAATCAGCACGTCAAACTACGCCAGAAAAAGCCATAAAATCGATAGGTAAAAATGACATTCAAAAGACCATTTTTGATGGCTCCCTTATGGAAGTGCCTTCTCGACCAATAGCGGCTTTTTCCATCAAATTGGGCTGAGTCGAAAAATACATCAAATCCACCCGATCCAATGGTACCGTTGCAATCAGCACGTCAAACTACGCCAGAAAAAGCCATAAAATCGATAGGTAAAAATGACATTCAAAAGACCATTTTTGATGGCTCCCTTATGGAAGTGCCTTCTCGACCAATAGCGGCTTTTTCCATCAAATTGGGCTGAGTCGAAAAATACATCAAATCCACCCGATCCAATGGTACCGTTGCAATCAGCACGTCAAACTACGCCAGAAAAAGCCATAAAATCGATAGGTAAAAATGACATTCAAAAGACCATTTTTGATGGCTCCCTTATGGAAGTGCCTTCTCGACCAATAGCGGCTTTTTCCATCAAATTGGGCTGAGTCGAAAAATACATCAAATCCACCCGATCCAATGGTACCGTTGCAATCAGCACGTCAAACTACGCCAGAAAAAGCCATAAAATCGATAGGTAAAAATGACATTCAAAAGACCATTTTTGATGGCTCCCTTATGGAAGTGCCTTCTCGACCAATAGCGGCTTTTTCCATCAAATTGGGCTGAGTCGAAAAATACATCAAATCCACCCGATCCAATGGTACCGTTGCAATCAGCACGTCAAACTACGCCAGAAAAAGCCATAAAATCGATAGGTAAAAATGACATTCAAAAGACCATTTTTGATGGCTCCCTTATGGAAGTGCCTTCTCGACCAATAGCGGCTTTTTCCATCAAATTGGGCTGAGTCGAAAAATACATCAAATCCACCCGATCCAATGGTACCGTTGCAATCAGCACGTCAAACTACGCCAGAAAAAGCCATAAAATCGATAGGTAAAAATGACATTCAAAAGACCATTTTTGATGGCTCCCTTATGGAAGTGCCTTCTCGACCAATAGCGGCTTTTTCCATCAAATTGGGCTGAGTCGAAAAATACATCAAATCCACCCGATCCAATGGTACCGTTGCAATCAGCACGTCAAACTACGCCAGAAAAAGCCATAAAATCGATAGGTAAAAATGACATTCAAAAGACCATTTTTGATGGCTCCCTTATGGAAGTGCCTTCTCGACCAATAGCGGCTTTTTCCATCAAATTGGGCTGAGTCGAAAAATACATCAAATCCACCCGATCCAATGGTACCGTTGCAATCAGCACGTCAAACTACGCCAGAAAAAGCCATAAAATCGATAGGTAAAAATGACATTCAAAAGACCATTTTTGATGGCTCCCTTATGGAAGTGCCTTCTCGACCAATAGCGGCTTTTTCCATCAAATTGGGCTGAGTCGAAAAATACATCAAATCCACCCGATCCAATGGTACCGTTGCAATCAGCACGTCAAACTACGCCAGAAAAAGCCATAAAATCGATAGGTAAAAATGACATTCAAAAGACCATTTTTGATGGCTCCCTTATGGAAGTGCCTTCTCGACCAATAGCGGCTTTTTCCATCAAATTGGGCTGAGTCGAAAAATACATCAAATCCACCCGATCCAATGGTACCGTTGCAATCAGCACGTCAAACTACGCCAGAAAAAGCCATAAAATCGATAGGTAAAAATGACATTCAAAAGACCATTTTTGATGGCTCCCTTATGGAAGTGCCTTCTCGACCAATAGCGGCTTTTTCCATCAAATTGGGCTGAGTCGAAAAATACATCAAATCCACCCGATCCAATGGTACCGTTGCAATCAGCACGTCAAACTACGCCAGAAAAAGCCATAAAATCGATAGGTAAAAATGACATTCAAAAGACCATTTTTGATGGCTCCCTTATGGAAGTGCCTTCTCGACCAATAGCGGCTTTTTCCATCAAATTGGGCTGAGTCGAAAAATACATCAAATCCACCCGATCCAATGGTACCGTTGCAATCAGCACGTCAAACTACGCCAGAAAAAGCCATAAAATCGATAGGTAAAAATGACATTCAAAAGACCATTTTTGATGGCTCCCTTATGGAAGTGCCTTCTCGACCAATAGCGGCTTTTTCCATCAAATTGGGCTGAGTCGAAAAATACATCAAATCCACCCGATCCAATGGTACCGTTGCAATCAGCACGTCAAACTACGCCAGAAAAAGCCATAAAATCGATAGGTAAAAATGACATTCAAAAGACCATTTTTGATGGCTCCCTTATGGAAGTGCCTTCTCGACCAATAGCGGCTTTTTCCATCAAATTGGGCTGAGTCGAAAAATACATCAAATCCACCCGATCCAATGGTACCGTTGCAATCAGCACGTCAAACTACGCCAGAAAAAGCCATAAAATCGATAGGTAAAAATGACATTCAAAAGACCATTTTTGATGGCTCCCTTATGGAAGTGCCTTCTCGACCAATAGCGGCTTTTTCCATCAAATTGGGCTGAGTCGAAAAATACATCAAATCCACCCGATCCAATGGTACCGTTGCAATCAGCACGTCAAACTACGCCAGAAAAAGCCATAAAATCGATAGGTAAAAATGACATTCAAAAGACCATTTTTGATGGCTCCCTTATGGAAGTGCCTTCTCGACCAATAGCGGCTTTTTCCATCAAATTGGGCTGAGTCGAAAAATACATCAAATACACCCGATCCAATGGTACCGTTGCAATCAGCACGTCAAACTACGCCAGAAAAAGCCATAAAATCGATAGGTAAAAATGACATTCAAAAGACCATTTTTGATGGCTCCCTTATGGAAGTGCCTTCTCGACCAATAGCGGCTTTTTCCATCAAATTGGGCTGAGTCGAAAAATACATCAAATCCACCCGATCCAATGGTACCGTTGCAATCAGCACGTCAAACTACGCCAGAAAAAGCCATAAAATCGATAGGTAAAAATGACATTCAAAAGACCATTTTTGATGGCTCCCTTATGGAAGTGCCTTCTCGACCAATAGCGGCTTTTTCCATCAAATTGGCTGAGTCGAAAAATACATCAAATCCACCCGATCCAATGGTACCGTTGCAATCAGCACGTCAAACTACGCCAGAAAAAGCCATAAAATCGATAGGTAAAAATGACATTCAAAAGACCATTTTTGATGGCTCCCTTATGGAAGTGCCTTCTCGACCAATAGCGGCTTTTTCCATCAAATTGGGCTGAGTCAAAAAATACATCAAATCCACCCGATCCAATGGTACCGTTGCAATCAGCACGTCAAACTACGCCAGAAAAAGCCATAAAATCGATAGGTAAAAATGACATTCAAAAGACCATTTTTGATGGCTCCCTTATGGAAGTGCCTTCTCGACCAATAGCGGCTTTTTCCATCAAATTGGGCTGAGTCGAAAAATACATCAAATCCACCCGATCCAATGGTACCGTTGCAATCAGCACGTCAAACTACGCCAGAAAAAGCCATAAAATCGATAGGTAAAAATGACATTCAAAAGACCATTTTTGATGGCTCCCTTATGGAAGTGCCTTCTCGACCAATAGCGGCTTTTTCCATCAAATTGGGCTGAGTCGAAAAATACATCAAATCCACCCGATCCAATGGTACCGTTGCAATCAGCACGTCAAACTACGCCAGAAAAAGCCATAAAATCGATAGGTAAAAATGACATTCAAAAGACCATTTTTGATGGCTCCCTTATGGAAGTGCCTTCTCGACCAATAGCGGCTATTTCCATCAAATTGGGCTGAGTCGAAAAATACATCAAATCCACCCGATCCAATGGTACCGTTGCAATCAGCACGTCAAACTACGCCAGAAAAAGCCATAAAATCGATAGGTAAAAATGACATTCAAAAGACCATTTTTGATGGCTCCCTTATGGAAGTGCCTTCTCGACCAATAGCGGCTTTTCCCATCAAATTGGGCTGAGTCGAAAAATACATCAAATCCACCCGATCCAATGGTACCGTTGCAATCAGCACGTCAAACTACGCCAGAAAAAGCCATAAAATCGATAGGTAAAATGACATTCAAAAGACCATTTTTGATGGCTCCCTTATGGAAGTGCCTTTTCGACCAATAGCAGCTTTTTCCATCAAATTGGGCTGAGTCGAAAAATACATCAAATCCACCCGATCCAATGGTACCGTTGCAATCAGCACGTCAAACTACGCCAGAAAAAGCCATAAAATCGATAGGTAAAAATGACATTCAAAAGACCATTTTTGATGGCTCCCTTATGGAAGTGCCTTCTCGACCAATAGCGGCTTTTTCCATCACATTGGGTTGAGTCGAAAAATATATCAAATCCACCCGATCCAATGGTACCGTTGCAATCAGCACGTCAAACTACGCCAGAAAAAGCCATAAAATCGATAGGTAAAAATGACATTCAAAAGACCATTTTTGATGGCTCCCTTATGGAAATGCCTTCTCGACCAATCGTGGCTTTTTCCATCAAATTGGGCTGAGTCGAAAAATACATCAAATCCACCCGATCCAATGGTACCGTTGCAATCAGCACGTCAAACTACGCCAGAAAAAGCCATAAAATCGATAGGTAAAAATAACATTCAAAAGACCATTTGTGATGGCTCACTTATGTATGTGCTTGAAGTGCCTTCTCGACCAATAGCGGCTTTTCCCATCAAATTGGGCTGAGTCGAAAAATACATCAAATCCACCCGATCCAATGGTACCGTTGCAATCAGCACGTCAAACTACGCCAGAAAAAGCCATAAAATCGATAGGTAAAAATAACATTCAAAAGACCATTTTTGATGGCTCCCTTATGGAAGTGCCTTCTCGACCAATAGCGGCTTTTTCCATCAAATTGGGCTGAGTCGAAAAATACATCAAATCCACCCGATCCAATGGTACCGTTGCAATCAGCACGTCAAATTACGCCAGAAAAAGCCATAAAATCGATAGGTAAAAATGACATTCAAAAGACCATTTTTGATGGCTCCCTTATGGAAGTGCCTTCTCGACCAATAGCGGCTTTTTCCATCAAATTGGGCTGAGTCGAAAAATACATCAAATCCACCCAATCCAAGGGTACTGTTGCAATCAGCACGTCAAACTACGCCAGAAAAAGCCATAAAATCGATAGGTAAAAATGACATTCAAAAGACCATTTTTGATGGCTTACTGATGTGTGCAGTAGAAATGCATTTTTGGTCAATATTGACTTTTTCCATCGAATTGGGCTGAGTCGAAAAATACATCAAATCCACCCGATCCAATGGTACCGTTGCAATCAGCACGTCAAACTACACCAGAAAAAGCCATAAAATCGATAGGTACAAAATGACATTCAAAAGACCATTTTTGATGGCTTACTGATGTGTGCAGTAGAAATGCATTTTTGGTCAATATTGACTTTATCCATCGAATTGGGCTGAGTCGAAAAATACATCAAATCCACCCGATACAATGGTACCGTTGCAATCAGCACGTCAAACTACGCCAGAAAAAGCCATAAAATCGATAGGTAAAAATGACATTCAAAAGACCATTTTTGACGGCTCACTTATGTATGTGCTGGAAGTGCCTGCTCGAACAATAGCAGCTATTTTCATCAAATTGGGCTGAATCGAAAAATACATCAAATCCACCCGATCCAATGGTACCGTTGCAGTCAGCACATCAAACTACGCCAGAAAAAGCCATAAAATCGATAGGTAAAAATGACATTCAAAAGACCATTTTTGATGGCTCCCTTATGGAAGTGCCTTCTCGACCAATAGCGGCTTTTTTCATCAAATTTGGCTGAGTTGAAAAATACATCAAATCCACCCGATCCAATGGTACCGTTGCAATCAGCACGTCATACTACGCCAGAAAAAGCCATAAAATCGATAGGTAAAAATGACATTCAAAAGACCATTTTTGATGGCTCCCTTATGGAAGTGCCTTCTCGACCAATAGCGGCTTTTTCCATCAAATTTGGCTGAGTCGAAAAATACATCAAATCCACCCGATCTAATGGTACCGTTGCAATCAGCACGTCAAACTACGCCAGAAAAAGCCATAAAATCGATAGGTAAAAATGACATTCAAAAGACCATTTTTGATGGCTCCCTTATGGAAGTGCCTTCTCGACAAATAGCGGCTTTTTCCATCAAATTGGGCTGAGTAGAAAAATACATCAAATCCACCCGATCCAAGGGTACCGTTGCAATCAGCACGTCAAACTACGCCAGAAAAAGCCATAAAATCGATAGGTAAAAATGACATTCAAAAGACCATTTTTGACGGCTTACTGATGTGTGCGGTAGAAATGCATTTTCGGTCAATATTGACTTTTTCCATCAAATTGGGCTGAGTCGAAAAATACATCAAATCCACCCGATCCAATGGTATCGTTGCAATCAGCACGTCAAACTACGCCAGAAAAAGCCATAAAATCGATAGGTAAAAATGACATTCAAAAGACCATTTTTGATGGCTCCCTTATGGAAGTGCCTTCTCGACCGATAGCGGCTTTTTCCATCAAATTGGGCTGAGTCGAAAAATACATCAAATCCACCCGATCCAATGGTACCGTTGCAATCAGCACGTCAAACTACGCCAGAAAAAGCCATAAAATCGATAGGTAAAAATGACATTCAAAAGACCATTTTTGATGGCTCCCTTATGGAAGTGCCTTCTCGACCAATAGTGGCTTTTTGCATCAAATTGGGCTGAGTCAAAAAATACATCAAATCCACCCGATCCAATGGTACCGTTGCAATCAGCACGTCAAACTACGCCAGAAAAAGCCATAAAATCGATAGGTAAAAATGGCATTCAAAAGACCATTTTTGATGGTTCCCTTATGGAAGTGCCTTCTCGACCAATAGCGGCTTTTCCCATCAAATTGGGCTGAGTCGAAAAATACATCAAATCCACCCGATCCAATGGTACCGTTGCAATCAGCACGTCAAACTACGCCAGAAAAAGCCATAAAATCGATAGGTAAAAATGGCATTCAAAAGACCATTTTTGATGGCTCCCTTATGGAAGTGCCTTCTCGACCAATAGTGGCTTTTTGCATCAAATTGGGCTGAGTCAAAAAATACATCAAATCCACCCGATCCAATGGTACCGTTGCAATCAGCACGTCAAACTACGCCAGAAAAAGCCATAAAATCGATAGGTAAAAATGACATTCAAAAGACCATTTTTGACGGCTTACTGATGTGTGCGGTAGAAATGCATTTTCGGTCAATATTGACTTTTTCTATCGAATTGGGCTGAGTCGAAGAATACATCAAATCCACCCGATCCAATGGTACCGTTGCAATCAGCACGTCAAACTACGCCAGAAAAAGCCATAAAATCGATAGTTAAAAAATACATTCAAAAGACCATTTTTGACGGCTCACTTATGTATGCAGTGAAAATGCATTTTCGGTCAATATTGACTATTTCCATTAAATTGGGCTGAATCAAAAAATACATCAAATCCACCCGATCCAATTGTACCGTTGCAATCAGCACGTCAAACTACGCCAGAAAAAGCCATAAATTCAATAGGTAAAAATCACATTCAAGAGACCATTTTTGACGGCTCACTTATGTATGCAGTAAAAATGCATTTTCGGTCAATATTGGCTATTTCCATCAAATTGGGCTGAGTCGAAAAATACATCAAATCCACCCGATCCAATGGTACCGTTGCAATCAGCACGTCAAACTACGTCAGAAAAAGCCATAAAATCGATAGGTAAAAATAACATTCAAAAGACCATTTTTGATGGCTCACTTATGTATGTGCTGGAGGAGCCTTCTCGGCCAATAGCGGCTATTTTCATCGAATTGGGCTGAATTGAAAAATACATCAAATCCACCCGATCCAATGGTACCGTTGCAATCAGCACGTCAAACTACGCCAGAAAAAGCCATAAAATCAATAGGTAAAAATCACATTCAAGAGACCATTTTTGACGGCACACTTACGTATGCTGTAAAAATGCATTTTTGGTCAATATTGGCTATTTCCATCAAATTAAGCTGAATCGAAAAATACATAAATCCACCCAATCCAATGGTACCGTTGCAATCAGCACGTCAAACTTCGCCAGAAAAAGCCAGAAAATCGATAGGTAAAAATGACATTCAAAAGACATTTTTTGACGGCTCACATATGTATGCAGTAAAAATGTATTTTCGGTCAATATTGTCTATTTCCATCATATTGGGCTGAATCGAAAAATACATCAAATCCACCCGATCCAATGGTACCGTTCCAATCAGCACGTCAAACTATGCCAGAAAAAGCCATAAAATCGATAGGTAAAAATGACATTCAAAAGACCATTTTTGACTGCTCACTTATGTATGCAGTAAAAATGCATTTTCGGTCAATATTGGCTATTTCCATCAAATTGGGCTGAATCAAATAATACATCAAATCCACCCGATCCAATGGTACCGTTGCAATCAGCACGTCAATCTACGCCAGAAAAAGCCATAAAATCGATAGGTAAAAATGACATTTAAAAGACCATTTTGGATGGCTCACTTAATTATGCAGTAAAAATGCATTTTCGGTCAATATTGGCTATTTCCATCAAATTGGGCTGAATCGAAAAATACATCAAATCCATCCGATCATATGGTACCGTTGCAATCAGCACGTCAAACTACGCCAGAAAAAGCCATAAAATCGATAGGTAAAAATGATATTCAAAAGACCATTTGTGATGGCTCACTTATGTATGTGCTTGAAGTGCCTTCTCGACCAATAGCGGGTATTTCCATCAAATTGGGCTGAATCGAAAAATACATCAAATCCACCCGATCCAATGGTACCGTTGCAATCAGCACGTCAAACTACGCCAGAAAAAGCCATAAAATCGATAGGTAAAAATAACATTCAAAAGACCATTTTTGATGGCTCACTTATGTATGTGCTGGAAGTGCCTTCTCGACCAATAGCGGCTATTTTCATCAAATTGTGCTGAATTGAAAAATACATCAAATCCACCCGATCCAATGGTACCGTTGCAATCAGCACGTCAAACTACGCCAGGAAGAGCAATTAAATCAATAGGTAAAAATTACATTCAGAACACCATTTTTGACAGCTCACTTATGTATGCAGTAAAAATGCATCTTTGGTCAATATTGGCTATTTCCATCAAATTGGGCTGAGTCGAAAAAACATCAAATCCACCCGATCCAATGGTACCGTTGCAATCAGCACGTCAAACTACGCCAGAAAAAGCCATAAAATCGATTCGTAAAAATGACATTCGAAAGACCATTTTTGACAGCTCACTTATGTATGTGCTGGAACTGCCTTCTCGACCAATAGCTGCTTTTTCCATCAAATTGGGCTGAGTTGAAAAATACATCAAATCCACCCGATCTAATGGTACTGTTGCAATCAGCACGTCAAACTACGCCAGAAAAAGCCATAAAATCGATAGGTAAAAATGACATTCAAAAGACCATTTTTGATGGCTCCCTTATGGAAGTGCCTTTTCGACCAATAGCGGCTTTTTCCATCACATTGGGTTGAGTCGAAAAATATATCAAATCCACCCGATCCAATGGTACCGTTGCAATCAGCACGTCAAACTACGCCAGAAAAAGCCATAAAATCGATAGGTAAAAATGACATTCAAAAGACCATTTTTGATGGCTCCCTTATGGAAGTGCCTTCTCGACCAATCGTGGCTTTTTCCATCAAATTGGGCTGAGTCGAAAAAAACATCAAATCCACCCGATCCAATGGTACCGTTGCAATCAGCACGTCAAACTACGCCAGAAAAAGCCATAAAATCGATAGGTAAAAATAACATTCAAAAGACCATTTGTGATGGCTCACTTATGTATGTGCTTGAAGTGCCTTCTCGACCAATAGCGGCTATTTCCATCAAATTGGGCTGAGTCGAAAAATACATCAAATCCACCCGATCCAATGGTACCGTTGCAATCAGCACGTCAAACTACGCCAGAAAAAGCCATAAAATCGATAGGTAAAAATAACATTCAAATGACCATTTTTGATGGCTCTCTTATGTATGTGCTGGAGGAGCCATCTCGACCAATAGCGGCTATTTTCATCGAATTGGGCTGAATTGAAAAATACATCAAATCCACCCGATCCAATGGTACCGTTGCAATCAGCACGTCAAACTACGCCAGAAAAAGCCATAAAATCAATAGGTAAAAATCACATTCAAGAGACCATTTTTGACGGCACACTTACGTATGCTGTAAAGATGCATTTTTGGTCAATATTGGCTATTTCCATCAAATTTGGCTGAATCAAATAATACATCAAATCCATCCGATCCAATGGTACCATTGCAATCAGCACGTCAAACAACGCCAGAAAAAGCCATAAAATCGATAGGTAAAAATGACATTCAAAAGTCCATTTGTGATGGCTCACTTATGTATGCAGTAAAAATGCATTTTCGGTCAATATTGGCTATTTCCATCGAATTGGGCTGAGTCGAAAAAAACATCAAATCCACCCGATCCAATGGTACTGTTGCAATCAGCACGTCAAACTACGCCAGAAAAAGCCATAAAATCGATAGGTAAAAATAACATTCAAAAGACCATTTGTGATGGCTCACTTATGTATGTGCTTGAAGTGCCTTCTCGACCAATAGCGGCTATTTCCATCAAATTGGGCTGAATCGAAAAATACATCAAATCCACCCGATCCAATGGTACTGTTGCAATCAGCACGTCAAACTACGCCAGAAAAGCCATGAAATCGATAGGTAAAAATAACATTCAAAAGACCATTTTTGATGGCTCACTTATGTATGTGCTGGAAGTGCCTTCTCGACCAATTGCAGCTATTTTCATCAAATTGGGCTGAATGGAGAAATACATCAAATCCACCCGATCCAATGGTACCGTTGCAATCAGGACGTCAAACTACGCCAGAAAAAGCCATAAAATCGATAGGTAAAAATGACATTCAAAAGACCATTTTTGACGGCTCACTTATGTATGCAGTAAAAATGCATTTTCGGTCAATATTGGCTATTTCCATCAAATTGGGCTGAATCGAAAAATACATCAAATCCACCCGATCCAATGGTACCGTTGCAATCAGCACGTCAAACTACGCCAGAAAAATCCATAAAATCGATAGGTAAAAATGACATTCAAAAGACCATTTTTGACAGCTCACTTATGTATGCTGTAAAAATGCATTTTTGGTCAATATTGGCTATTTCCATCAAATTAAGCTGAATCGAAAAATACATAAATCCACCCGATCCAATGGTACCGTTGCAATCAGCACGTGAAACTTCGCCAGAAAAAGCCAGAAAATCGATAGGTAAAAATGACATTCAAAAGACCATTTTTGACTGTTCACATATGTATGCAGTAAAAATGTATTGTTGGTCAATATTGGCTATTTCCATCATATTGGGCTGAATCGAAAAATACATCAAATCCACCCAATCATATGGTACCGTTGCAATCAGCACGTCAAACTATGCCAGAAAAACCCATAAAATCGATAGGTAAAAATGACATTCAAAAGACCATTTTTGACGGCTCACTTATGTATGCAGTAAAAATGCATTTTTGGTCAATATTGGCTATTTCCATCGAATTGGGCTGAATCAAAAAATACATCAAATCCACCCGATCCAATGGTACCGTTGCAATCAGCACGTCAATCTACGCCAGAAAAAGCCATAAAATCGATAGGTAAAAATGACATTCAAAAGACCATTTTTGAAGGCTCACTTATGTATGCAGTAAAAATGCATTTTCGGTCAATATTGGCTATTTCCATCAAATTGGGCTGAATCGAAAAATACATCAAATCCACCCGATCCAATGGTACCGTTGCAATCAGCACGTCAAACTACGCCAGAAAAAGCCATAAAATCGATAGGTAAAAATAACATTCAAAAGACCATTTGTGATGGCTCACTTATGTATGTGCTTGAAGTGCCTTCTCGACCAATAGCGGCTATTTCCATCAAATTGGGCTTAATCGAAAAATACATCAAATCCACCCGATCCAATGGTACCGTTGCAATCAGCACGTCAAACTACGCCAGAAAAAGCCATGAAATCGATAGGTAAAAATAACATTCAAAAGACCATTTTTGATGGCTCACTTATGTATGTGCTGGAAGTGCCTTCTCGACCAATAGCGGCTATTTTCATCAAATTGGGCTGAATCGAAAAATACATCAAATCCACCCGATCCAATGGTACCGTTGCAATCAGCACGTCAAACTACGCCAGAAAAAGCCAGAAAATCGATAGGTAAAAATGACATTCAAAAGACCATTTTTGACGGCTCACATATGTATGCAGTAAAAATGTATTATCGGTCAAAATTGGCTATTTCCATCATATTCGGCTGAATCGAAAAATACATCAAATCCACCCGATCCAATGGTACCGTTGCAATCAGCACGTCAAACTACGCCAGAAAAAGCCATAAAATCGATAGTTAAAAAATACATTCAAAAGACCATTTTTGACGGCTCACTTAAGTATGCAGTGAAAATGCATTTTCAGTCAATATTGGCTATTTCCATTAAATTGGGCTGAATCAAAAAATACATCAAATCCACCCGATCCAATGGTACCGTTGCAATCAGCACGTCAATCCACGCCAGAAAAAGCCAGAAAATCGATAGGTAAAAATCACATTCAAAAGACAATTTTTGATGGCGCACTTATGTATCCAGTAAAAATGCATTTTCGGTCAATATTGGCTATTTCCACAAATTAGGCTGAATCAAAAAATACATCAAATCCACCCGATCCAATGGTACCGTTGCAATCAGCACGTCAAACAACGCCAGAAAAAAGCCATAAAATCGATAGGTAAAAATGACATTCAAAAGACCATTTTTGACGGCTCTCTTATGTATGTGCTTGAAGTGCCTTCTCGACCAATAGCAGCTATATCCATCAAATTGGGTTGAATCGAAAAATACATCAAATCCACCCGATCCAATGGTACTGTTGCAATCAGCACGTCAAACTACGCCAGAAAAAGCCATAAAATCGATAGGTAAAAATAACATTCAAAAGACCATTTTTGATGGCTCACTTATGTATGTGCTGGAAGTGCCTTCTCGACCAATAGCGGCTATTTTCATCGAATTGGGCTGAATCGAAAAATACATCAAATCCACCCGATCCAATGGTACTGTTGACATCAACACGTCAAACTGCACCAGAAAAAGCCATAAAATCGATAGGTAAAAATGACATTCAAAAGACCATTTTTGACGGTTCAGTTATGTAAGCAATAAAAATGCATTTTCGGTCAATATTGGCTATTTCCATCAAATTGGGCTGAATCGAAAAATACATCAAATCCACCCGATCCAATGGTACCGTTGCAATCAGCACGTCAAACTACGCCAGAAAAAGCCATAAAATCGATAGGTAAAAATGACATTCAAAAGACCATTTTTGACGGCTCACTTACGTATGCTGTAAAAATGCATTTTTGGTCAATATTGGCTATTTCCATCAAATTAAACTGAATCGAAAAATACATAAATCCGACCGATCCAATGGTACCGTTGCAATCAGCACGTCAAACTTCGCCAGAAAAAGCCAGAAAATCGATAGGTAAAAATGACATTCAAAAGACCATTTTTGACTGCTCACTTATGTATGCAGTAAAAATGCATTTTCGGTCAATATTGGCTATTTCCATCAAATTGGGCTGAATCAAATAATACATCAAATCCACCCGATCCAATGGTACCGTTGCAATCAGCACGTCAATCTACGCCAGAAAAAGCCATAAAATCGATAGGTAAAAATGACATTCAAAAGACCATTTTTGATGGCTCACTTATGTATGCAGTAAAAATGCATTTTCGGTCAATATTGGCTATTTCCATCAAATTGGGCTGAATCGAAAAATACATCAAATCCACCCAATCATATGGTACCGTTGCAATCAGCACGTCAAACAACGCCAGAAAAAGCCATAAAATCGATAGGTAAAAATGACATTCAAAAGACCATTTGTGATGGCTCACTTATGTATGTGCTTGAAGTGCCTTCTCGACCAATAGCGGCTATTTCCATCAAATTGGGCTGAATCGAAAAATACATCAAATCCACCCGATCCAATGGTACCGTTGCAATCAGCACGTCAAACTACGCCAGAAAAAGCCATGAAATCGATAGGTAAAAATAACATTCAAAAGACCATTTTTGACGGCTCACTTATGTATGTGCTGGAAGTGCCTTCTCGACCAATAGCGGCTATTTTCATCAAATTGGGCTGAATCGAAAAATACATCAAATCCACCCGATCCAAATGTACCGTTGACATCAGCACGTCAAACTACGCCAGAAAAAGCGTTAAAATCGAAAGGTAAAAATGACATTCAAAAGACTATTTTTGACAGCTCAGTTATGTATGCAGTAAAAATGCATTTTCGGTCAATATTGGCTATTTCCATCAAATTGGGCTGAATCGAAAAATACATCAAATCCACCCGATCCAATGGTACCGTTGCAATCAGCACGTCAAACTACGCCAGAAAAAGCCATAAAATCGATAGGTAAAAATGACATTCAAAAGACCATTTTTGACGGCTCACATATGTATGCAGTAAAAATGTATTATCAGTCAAAATTGGCTATTTCCATCATATTGGGCTGAATCGAAAAATACATCAAATCCACCCGATCCAATGGTACCGTTGCAATCAGCACGTCAAACTACACCAGAAAAAGCCATAAAATCGATAGGTAAAAATGACATTCAAAAGACCATTTTTGACAGCTCACTTATGTATGCAGTAAAAATACATTTTCGGTCAATATTGGTTATTTCCATCAAATTGGGCTGAATTGAAAAATACATCAAATCTACCCGATCCAATGGTACCGTTGCAATCAGCACGTCAAACTACGCCAGAAAAAGCCATAAAATCGATAGGTAAAAATGACATTCAAAAGACCATTTTTGACGGCTCACTTATGTATGCTGTAAATATGCATTTTTGGTCAATATTGACTATTTCCATCAAATTGGGCTGAATCGAAAAATACATCAAATCCACCCGATCCAATGGTACCTTTGCAATCAGCACGTCATACTACGCCAGAAAAAGCCATAAAATTGATAGGTAAAAATGACATTCAAAAGACCATTTTTGACGGCTCACTTATGTATGCAGTAAAAATGCATTTTCGGTCAATATTGGCTATTTCCATCAAATTGAGCTTAATCGGAAAATACATCAAAACCACCCGATCCAGTGGTACCGTTGCAATCAGCACGTGAAACTTCGCCAGAAAAAGCCGTAAAATCAATAGGTAAAAATGACATTCAAAAGACCATTTTTGACAGCTCACATATGTATGCAGTAAAAATGTATTTTTGGTCAATATTGTCTATTTCAATCATATTGGGCTGAATCGAAAAATACATCAAATCCACCCGATCCAATGGTACCGTTGCAATCAGCACGTCAAACTACGCCAGAAAAAGCCATAAAATCGATAGGTAAAAATAACATTCAAAAGACCATTTTTGTTGGCTCACTTATGTATGTGCTGGAAGTGCCTTCTCGACCAATAGCAGCTATTTTCATCAAATTGGGCTGAATCGAAAAATACATCAAATCCACCCGATCCAATGGTACTGTTGCAATCAGCACGTCAAACAACGCCAGAAAAAGCCATAAAATCGATAGGTAAAAATGACATTCAAAAGACCATTTGTGATGGCTCACTTATGTATATGCTTGAAGTGCCTTCTCGACCAATAGCGGCTATTCCCATCAAATTGGGCTGAATCGAAAAATACATCAAATCCACCCGATCCAATGGTACCGTTGCAATCAGCACGTCAAACTACGCCAGAAAAAGCCATAAAATCGATAGGTAAAAATAAGATTCAAAAGACCATTTTTGATGGCTCACTTATGTATGTGCTGGAAGTGCTTTCTCGACCAATAGCGGCTATTTTCATCAAATTGGGCTGAATCGAAAAATACATCAAATCCACCCGATCCAAATGTACCGTTGACATCAGCACGTCAAACTACGCCAGAAAAAGCGTTAAAATCGATAGGTAAAAATGACATTCAAAAGATCATTTTTGACAGCTCAGTTATGTATGCAGTAAAAATGCATTTTCGGTCAATATTGGCTATTTCCATCAAATTGGGTTGAACCGAAAAATACATCAAATCCACCCGATCCAATGGTACCTTTCCAATCAGCATGTCAAACTACGCCAGAAAAAGCCATAAAATCGATTGGTAAAAATGACATTCAAAAGACCATTTTTGACGGCTCACTTATGTCTGCTGTAAAAATGCATTTTTGGTCAATATTGGCTATTTCCATCAAATTAAGCTGAATCGAAAAATACATAAATCCACCCGATCCAATGGTACCGTTGCAATCAGCACGTCAAACTTCACCAGAAAAAGCCAGAAAATCGATAGGTAAAAATGACATTCAAAAGACCATTTTTGACGGCTCACATATGTATGCAGTAAAAATGTATTTTCGGTCAATATTGGCTATTTCCATCATATTGGGCTGAATCGAAAAATACATCAAATCCACCCGATCCAATGGTACCGTTGCAATCAGCACGTCAAACTACGCCAGAAAAAGCCATAAAATCGATAGTTAAAAAATACATTCAAAAGACCATTTTTGACGGCTCACTTATGTATGCAGTGAAAATGCATTTTCGGTCAATATTGGCTATTTCCATTAAATTGGGCTGAATCGAAAAATACATCCAATCCACCTGATCCAATGGTACTGTTGCAATCAGCACGTCAATCTACACCAGAAAAAGCCATAAAATCGATAGGTAAAAATGACATTCAAAAGACCATTTTTGACGGCTCACTTATGTATGCAGTAAAAATGCATTTTCGGTCAATATTGGCTATTTCCATCAAATTGGGCTGAATTGAAAAATACATCAAATCTACCCGATCCAATGGTACCGTTGCAATCAGCACGTCAAACTACGCCAGAAAAAGCCATAAAATCGATAGGTAAAAATGACATTCAAAAGACCATTTTTGACGGCTCACTTATGTATGTGCTTGAAGTGCCTTCTCGACCAATAGCGGCTATTTCCATCAAATTGGGCTTAATCGAAAAATACATCAAATCCACCCGATCCAATGGTACCGTTGCAATCAGCACGTCAAACTACGCCAGAAAAAGCCATAAAATCGACAGGTAAAAATAACATTCAAAAGACCATTTTTGATGGCTCACTTATGTATGTGCTGGAAGTGCCTTCTCGACCAATAGCGGCTATTATCATCGAATTGGGCTGAATCGAAAAATACATCAAATCCACCCGATCCAATTGTACTGTTGACATCAGCACGTCTAACTACGCCAGAAAAAGCGTTAAAATCGATAGGTAAAAATGACATTCAAAAGACCATTTGTGACGGCTCACTTATGTATGCAGTAAAAATGTATTTTGGTCCATATTGGCTATTTCCATCATATTTGGCTGAATCGAAAAATACATCAAATCCACCCAATCCAATGGTACTGTTGCAATCAGCACGTCAATCTACGCCAGAAAAAGCCATAAAATCGATAGGTAAAAATGACATTCAAAAGACCATTTTTGATGGCTCACTTATGTATGTGCTGGAAGTGCCTTCTCGACCAATAGCGGCTATTTTCATCAAATTGGGCTGAATCGAAAAATACATCAAATCCACCGGATCCAATGGTACTGTTGACATCAGCACGACAAACTACGCCAGAAAAAGCCATAAAATCGATAGGTAAAAATGACATTCAAAAGACCATTTGTGACGGCTCACTTATGTATGTGCTGGAAGTGCCTTCTCAGTCAATATTGGCTATTTCCATCAAATTGGGCTGAATCGAAAAATACATCAAATCCACCTGATCCAATGGTACCGTTGCAATCAGCACGTCAATATACACCAGAAAAAGCCATAAAATCGATAGGTAAAAATGACATTCAAAAGACCATTTTTGACGGCTCACTTATGTATGCAGTAAAAATGCAGTTTGGTCAATATTGGCTATTTCCATCAAATTGGGCTGAATTGAAAAATACATCAAATCTACCTGATCCAATGGTACCGTTGCAATCAGCACGTCAAACTACGCCAGAAAAAGCCATAAAATCGATAGGTAAAAATGACATTCAAAAGACCATTTTTGACGGCTCACTTATGTATGCTGTAAAAATGCATTTTTGGTCAATATTGACTATTTCCATCAAATTGGGCTGAATCGAAAAATACATCAAATCCACCCGATCCAATGGTACCGTTGCAATCAGCATGTCATACTACGCCAGAAAAAGCCATAAAATCGATAGGTAAAAATGACATTCAAGAGACCATTTTTGACGGCTCACTTATGTATGCAGTAAAAATGCATTTTCGGTCAATATTGGCTATTTCCATCAAATTGAGCTGAATCGGAAAATACATCAAAACCACCCGATCCAATGGTACCGTTGCAATCATTACGTCAATCTACCTCAGAAAAAGCCATAAAATCGATAGGTAAAAATGACATTCAAAAGACCATTTGTGACGGCTCACTAATGTATGCAGTAAAAATGCATTTTTGGTCAATATTGGCTATTTCCATCAAATTTTGCTGAATGAAATAATACATCAAATCCACCCGATCCAATGGTACCATTGCAATCAGCACGTCAAACAACGCCAGAAAAAGCCATAAAATTGATAGTTAAAAATGACATTCAAAAGTCCATTTGTGATGGCTTACTTATGTATGCAGTAAAAATGCATTTTCGGTCAATATTGGCTATTTCCATCAAATTGGGCTGAATCGAAAAATACATCAAATCCACCCAATCCAATGGTACTGTTGCAATCAGCACGTCAAAAAACGCCAGAAAAAGCCATAAAATCGATAGGTAAAAATGACATTCAAAAGACCATTTGTGACGGTTCACTTATGTATGTGCTGGAAGTGCCTTCTCGACCAATAGCGGCTATTTCCATCAAATTGGGCTGAATCGAAAAATACATCAAATCCACCCGATCCAATGGTACCGTTGCAATCAGCACGTCAAACTACGCCAGAAAAAGCCATAAAATCGATAGGTAAAAATGACATTCAAAAGACCATTTTTGATGGCTCACTTATGTATGCAGTAAAAATGCATTTTCGGTCAATATTGGCTATTTTCATCAAATTTGGCAGAATCGAAAAATACATCAAATCCACCCGATCCAATGGTACAGTTGCAATCAGCACGTCAAACTACGCCAGAAAAAGCCATAAAATCGATAGGTAAACATGACATTCAAAAGACCATCTTAGACAGCTCACTTATGTATGCAGTAAAAATGCATTTTCGGTCAGTATTGGCTATTTCCATCAAATTGGGCTGAATGGAAAAATATATCAAATCCACCCGATCCAATGGTACCGTTGCAATCAGGACGTCAAACTACGCCAGAAAAAGCCATAAAATCGATAGGTAAAAATGACATTCAAAAGACCATTTTTGACGGCTCACTTATGTATGCGGTAAAAATGAATTTTCGGTCAATATTGGCTATTTCCATCCAATTTGGCTGAATCTTAAAATACATCAAATCCACCCAATCCAATGGTACTGTTGAAAACAGCACGTCAAACTACGCCAGAAAAAGCCATAAAATCGATAGGTAAAAATGACATTCAAAAGACCATTTTTGACGGCTCACTTATGTATGTGCTGGAAGTGCCTTATCGACTAATAGTGGCTATTTTCATCTAATTGGTCTGAAACAAAAATACATCAAATCCATCCGATCCAATGGTACTGTTGCAATCAACACGTCAAACTACGCCAGAAAAAGCCATAAAATCGATAGGTAAAAATGACATTCAAAAGACCATTTTTGACGGCTCACTTATGTATGCTGTAAAAATGCATTTTTGGTCAATATTGACTATTTCCATCAAATTGGGCTGAATCGAAAAATACATCAAATACACCCGATCCAATGGTACCGTTGCAATCAGCATGTCATACTACGCCAGAAAAAGCCATAAAATCGATAGGTAAAAATGACATTCAAGAGACCATTTTTGACGGCTCACTTATGTATGCAGTAAAAATGCATTTTCCGTCAATATTGGCTATTTCCATCAAATTGAGCTGAATCGGAAAATACATCAAAACCACCCGATCCAATGGTACCGTTGCAATCATTACGTCAATCTACCTCAGAAAAAGCCATAAAATCGATAGGTAAAAATGACATTCAAAAGACCATTTGTGACGGCTCACTAATGTATGCAGTAAAAATGCATTTTTGGTCAATATTGGCTATTTCCATCAAATTTTGCTGAATCAAATAATACATCAAATCCACCCGATCCAATGGTACCATTGCAATCAGCACGTCAAACAACGCCAGAAAAAGCCATAGAATCGATAGGTAAAAATGATATTCAAAAGTCCATTTGTGATGGCTTACTTATGTATGCAGTAAAAATGCATTTTCGGTCAATATTGGCTATTTCCATCAAATTGGGCTGAATCGAAAAGTACATCAAATCCACCCAATCCAATGGTACTGTTGCAATCAGCACGTCAAAAAACGCCAGAAAAAGCCATAAAATCGATAGGTAAAAATGACATTCAAAAGACCATTTGTGACGGTTCACTTATGTATGTGCTGGAAGTGCCTTCTCGACCAATAGCGGCTATTTCCATCAAATTGGGCTGAATCGAAAAATACATCAAATCCACCTGATCCAATGGTACCGTTGCAATCAGCACGTCAAACTACGCCAGAAAAAGCCATAAAATCGATAGGTAAAAATAACATTCAAAAGACCATTTTTGATGGCTCACTTATGTATGTGCTGGAAGTGCTTTCTCGACCAATAGCAGCTATTTTCATCAAATTGGGCTGAATCGAAAAATACATCAAATCCACCCGATCCAATGGTACTGTTGCAATCAGTACGTCAAACTACGCCAGAAAAAGCCATAAAGTCGATAGGTAAAAATGACATTCAAAAGACCATTTTTGATGGCTCACTTATGTATGCAGTAAAAATGCATTTTTGGTCAATATTGGCTATTTTCATCAAATTTGGCAGAATCGAAAAATACATCAAATCCACCCGATCCAATGGTACAGTTGCAATCAGCACGTCAAACTACGCCAGAAAAAGCCATAAAATCGATAGGTAAACATGACATTCAAAAGACCATCTTAGACAGCTCACTTATGTATGCAGTAAAAATGCACTTTCGGTCAATATTGGCTATTTCCATCAAATTGGGCTGAATGGAAAAATATATCAAATCCACCCGATCCAATGGTACCGTTGCAATCAGGACGTCAAACTACGCCAGAAAAAGCCATAAAATCGATAGGTAAAAATGACATTCAAAAGACTATTTTTGACGGCTCACTTATGTATGCGGTAAAAATGAATTTTCGGTCAATATTGGCTATTTCCATCAAATTGGGCTGGATCGTAAAATACATCAAATCCACCCGATCCAATGGTACCGTTGCAATCAGCACGTCAAACTACGCCAGAAAAAGCCATAAGATCATTAGCTAAAAATGACATTCAAAAGACCATTTTTGACGGCTCACTTATGTATGCTGTAAAAATGCATTTTCGGTCAATTTTGGCTATTTCCATCAAATTAGGCTGAATCGAAAAATACATTAATTCACCGGATCCAATGGTACCGTTGCAATCAGCACGTCAAACTACGCCAGAAAAAGCCATAAAATCGATGGGTAAACATGACATTCAAAAGACCATCTTAGACAGCTCACTTATGTATGCAGTAAAAATGCATTTTCGGTCAATATTGGCTATCCCCATCAAATTGGGCTGAATAGAAAAATACATCAAATCCATCCGATCCAATGGTACCGTTGCAATCAGCACGTCAAACTACGCCAGGAAAAGCTTTCAAATTGATAGGTAAAAATGACATTCAGAAGACCATTTTTGACGACTCACTTATTTATATGCTGGAAGTGCCTTCTCGACCAATAGCGGCTATTTTCATCAAATAGGGCTGAATCGAAAAATACATCAAATCCACCTGATCCAATGTTACCTTTGCAATCAGCACGTCATACTACGCCAGAAAAAGCCATAAAATCGATAGGTAAAAATGACATCCGAAAAACCATTTTTGACGGCTCACTTATGTATGTGCTGGAAGTGCCTTATCGACCAATCGTTGCTTTTTTCATCAAATTGGGCTGAGTCGAAAAATACATCAAATCCACCCGATCCAATGGTACCGTTGCAATCAGCACGTCAAACTACACCAGAAAAAGCCATAAAATCGATAGGTAAAAATGACATTCAAAAGACCATTTTTGATGGCTAACTTACGTATGCGGTAAAAATGCATTTTCGGTCAATATTGGCTTTTTCCATCAAATTGGGCTGAATCGAAAAATACATCAAATCCACCCGATCCAATGGTACCGTTGCAATCAGCACGTCAAACTACGCCAGAAAAAGCCATAAAATCATTAGCTAAAAATGACATTCAAAAGACCATTTTTGACGGCTCACTTATGTATGCGGTAAAAATGCATTATCGGTCAATATTGGCTAGTTTTATCAAATTAGGCTGGATCGAAAAATACATCAAATCCACCCGATCCAATGGTACCGTTGCAATCAGCACGTCAAACTACGCCAGAAAAAGCCATAAAATCGATAGGTAAAAATGACATTCAAAAGACCATTTTTGACGGCTCACTTATTTATGTGCTGGAAGTGCCTTCTCGACCAATAGCGGCTATTTTCATCAAATTGGGCTGAATCGAAAAATATATCAAATCCACCCGATCCAATGGTACCGTTGCAATCAGCACGTCAAACTACGCCAGAAAAAGCCATAAAATCGATAGGTAAAAATGACATTCAAAAGACCATTTTTGACGGCTCACTTATATATGCGGTAAAAATGCATTATCGGTCAATATTGGCTATTTCCATCAAATTGGGCTGAATCGAAAAATACATCAAATCCACCCGATCCAATGGTACCGTTGCAATCAGCACGTCAAACTATGCTAGAAAATGCCATAAAATCGATAGGTAAAAATGACATTCAAAAGACCATTTGTACGGCTCACTTATGTATGTGCTGGAAGTGCCTTCTCGACCAATAGCGGCTATTCTCATCAAAATTGGGCTGAATCATAAAAATACATCAAATCCATCCAATCCAATGGTACTGTTGCAATCAGCACGTCAAACTACGCCAGAAAAAGCCATAAAATCCATAGGTAAAAATGACATTCAAAAGATCATTTTTGACGGCTCACTTATGTATGTGCTGGAAGTGCGCTCTCGACCAATAGTGGCGATTTTCATCAAATTGGGCTGAATCGAAAAATACATCAAATCCACCCGATCCAATGGTACCGTTGCAATCAGCACGTCAAACTACGCCAGAAAAAGCCATAAAATCGATAGGTAAAAATGACATTCAAAAGACCATTTTTGACGGCTCACTTATGTATGCGGTAAAAATGCATTTTTGGTCAATATTGGCTATTTCCATCCAATTTGGCTGAATCTTAAAATACATCAAATCCACCCAATCTAATGGTACTGTTGAAAACAGCACGTCAAACTACGCCAGAAAAAGCCATAAAATCGATAGGTAAAAATGACATTCAAAAGACCATTTTTGACGGCTCACTTATGTATGCTGTAAAAATGCATTTTTGGTCAGTATTGGCTATTTCCATCAACTTGAACCGGATCGAAATATACATCAAATCCACCCGATCCAATTGTACCGTTGCAATCAGCACGTCAAACTACGCCAGAAAAAGCCATAAAATCGATGGGTAAAAATGACATTCAAAAGACCATTTTTGACGGCTCACTTATGTATGTGCTGGAAGTGCCTTCTTGACCAATAGCAGCTATTTTCATCTAATTGGGCTGAATCGAATAATACATCAAATCCACCCGATCCAATGGTACCGTTGCAATCAGCACGTCAAACTACGCCAGAAAAAGCCATAAAATCGATAGGTAAAAATGACATTCAAAAGACCATTTTTGAAGGCTGACTTATGTGTGTGCTGGAAGTGCCTTCTCGACCAATAGTGGCTTTTTTCATCAAATCGGGCTTAATCGAAAAATACATCAAATCCACCTGATCCAATGGTACTGTTAAAATCAGCACGTCAAATTACGCCAGAAAAAGCCATTAAATCGATAGGTAAAAATGACATTCAAAAGACCATTTTTGACGGCTCACTTATATATGTGCTTGAAGTGCCTTCTCGACCAATAGCGGCTATTTTCATCAAATTGGGCTGAATTGAAAAATACATCAAATCCACCCGATCCAACGGTACCGTTGCAATCAGCACGTCAAACTACGCCAGAAAAAGCCATAAAATCGATGGGTTAAAATGACATTCAAAAGACCATTTTTGACGGCTCACTTATATATGTGCTGGAAGTGCCTTCTCGACCAATAGCGGCTATTTTCATCAAATTGGGCTGAATCGAAAAATACATCAAATCCACCCAATCCAATGGTACTGTTGCAATCAGCACGTCAAACTACGCCAGAAAAAGCCATAAAATCGATAGGTAAAAATGACATCCGAAAGACCATTTTTGACGGCTGACTTATGTGTGTGCTGGAAGTGCCTTCTCGACCAATAGTGGCTTTTTTCATCAAATCGGGCTGAATCGAAAAATACATCAAATCCACCTGATCCAATGGTACTGTTAAAATCAGCACGTCAAATTACGCCAGAAAAAGCCATAAAATCATTAGCTAAAAATGACATTCAAAAGACCATTTTTGACTGCTCACTTATATATGTGCTGGAAGTGCCTTCTCGACCAATAGCGGCTATTTTCATCAAATTGGGCTGAATCGAAAAATACATCAAATCCACCTGATCCAATGGTACTGTTGCAATCAGCACGTCAAACTACGCCAGAAAAAGCCATAAAATCGATAGGTAAAAATGACATTCAAAAGACCATTTTTGACGGCTCACTTATGTATGTGCTGGAAGTACCTTCTCGACCAATCGTGGCTTTTTTCATCAAATTGGGCTGAATTGAAAAATACATCAAATCCATCTGATCCAATGGTACTGTTGCAATCAGCACGTCAAACTACGCCAGAAAAAGCCATAAAATCCATAGGTAAAAATGACATTCAAAAGACCATTTTTGACGGCTCACGTATGTATGCGGTAAAAATGCATTTTTGGTCAATATTGGCTATTTCCATCCAATTTGGCTGAATCTGAAAATACATCAAATCCACCCAATCCAATGGTACTGTTTAAAACAGCACGTCAAACTACGCCAGAAAAAGCTATAAAATCGATAGGTAAAAATGACATTCAAAAGACCATTTTTGACGGCTCACTTATGTATGTGCTGGAAGTACCTTCTCGACCGATAGCAGCTATTTTCATCAAAATGGGCTGAATTGAAAAATACATCAAATCCACCCGATCCAATGGTACTGTTGCAATCAGCACGTCAAACTACGCCAGAAATAGCCATAAAATCATTAGCTAAAAATGACATTCAAATGACCATTTTTCACAGCCTACTAATGTACGTGCTGGAAGTGCCTTTTCGACCAATAGCGGCTATTTTCATCAAATCGGGCTGAATCGAAAAATACATCAAATCCACCCGATCAAATGGTACCGTTGCAATCAGCACGTCAAACTACGCCAGAAAAAGCCATAAAATCGATAGGTAAAAATGACATTCAAAAGACCATTTTTGACGGCTTACTGATGTGAGTGGTAAATTGCATTTTTGGTCAATATTGGCTATTTCCATCAAATTGGGCTGATTCGACAAATACATCAAATCCACCTGATCCAATGGTACCATTGCAATTAGCACCTCAAACTATGCCAGAAAAAGCCATAAAATCAATAGGTAAAAATGACATTCAAAAGACCATTTTTGACGGCTCACCTATGTATTTGCTAGAAATGCATTTTTGGTTCATCGTGGATATTTCCATCAAATTTGGCTAAATTCAAAAATACATCAAATATACCTGATCCAATGGTACCATCGCAATCAGCACGTCCAACTACGCCAGAAAAAGCACATAAAATCGATAAGTGAAAATTACATTCAAAAGATTATTTTTGACGGCTTACTTGTGTATGTGTGACACTAGGGGGCCAGGATTCCCCGTGTCCTTAAAATTACTATTGCTGTTACCAAAAATTACTATCTTTATTACCAGTAATTATTATGGTTATTACAATAGGAGATATTTGTGTTAAAAGGGATAATGTTTTTTTTTAGGATACTGTGGAAAGTGAGAATTGTGTGCTTCCAGGTGGGAGTCACCTGTACTTTTTCAATCTAGTATCTTGTGTCAAGTCCTTGGGTTACAAAAGACAGATGCTTTTGGAGGAGGTTTTCTTCCCGATTTGATGACCGGATAAGGGCTTAATATGTTTTTCGAAGATACTGTAGGAAGTGAGAATTACATGCTTCCAAGTGCGGGCACCTGTGCCTTCTCAATTTAATATCTTCTCTCATTTCCCTGGGTTTCAAAAACTAGGCCAGGTAAGGGCCATTGTCTGGGGTCCTGAGAGAAAGAGTAAAGCTTATGAAAGAAAAGTTATTTGCAGAGTCTTTGAGAGAGGGGAGACTGATTTATGATCTTGGACGGACTTGCGTCGTGAGATGGATGAGGGTCAGTATTTGGGGTTTTCCGGAAAGATTGAGATAACAGGAAAAAGAAAGAAAGGAAATCAATTACAAAGAAAAACAGTGTTGATACCAAGGGCGTAAATAGGAGAGATTTTCGTAACAGCAGCAGAGAGTAAAATTGGGTTTGGAGAAGAGAATCGCTTCCAATCTTTCTCGTATTAGACGCCGCCCTTAGTAACCGTCAACCGCTGCTACCATTCAGTAGACTACCGTTCGGGACATGAGAGACCAGTCGTCTGTTTGACTTAGATGAAAATCGGCCTCCTCTCTTTTTAACTCCAAATAGGCATTTCCCGTCTCCAGAGATATTGATAATCAATATATTATATAAAACATTTAAACGAAATTCCGACTTGTTGCCTTCTTTTACTAAACCAGAAACACGGCTGGTTTAATATAGTTTTTGAGGCCATCACCATAGATTAAGTACCACAACTGTTGCTGCTTCAACCAGGATACACGCCTGAAAACACAACGGGAAGGCCCGGCCATAGGCGATCACAGCGCACCTGGAAAGAAAAAGACGAGGAGACTAGGGAAATCGACCCCACCACCAGAAACTACAGACCAAACGGAAGAAGAGGGAACCAAACCCGAAGAAAAGAATCCACCGCAGAAGAAACCCTCAGAGTGGAAGAGGAATCAGTCGACAGACGAACAAAAAGATTACCAGGCTGTTAGGGCATGATACCTATCGGTGACAGGGAAATATAATTCTCCTCACCGTAACGCTCTTCAGCGAAGACCCCCCTGGACGAACACAGGATCTTGTTTGTGAGATACATTTTGGCTATCAATTCCTTTTCTGTTTTTTGCCTTGGGAACCTCGCTGATTTGTTAAGTGATTAGGATTGTGTTTTTGACATTTGTAGATCGATCGTTTTTTTCCTTTTTACCCTAAAATTTTGAACAGCATTTTTTATCAATGGAAGGAGAACAACGAGGAGGTAGAGGGGCAGTGGGGGTCAAAGAAGAAAGGAACCCCCCACCAGAAGAAGGCCCTGGGGTCTTAGAAAACAAACAGCAAGGCGAAAGATTTTTGGGGCCACAGTTAGCCCAAAATAGAGTTTTCGATAGCCTTATGAGTGGCGTAAAGCCACTTATGTACGAAGGGAAGAAAGAGGATTTTGACGAGTGGGCGTTCGATATTAGACAGAGGTGCAGATAGCACAGACTAACAGACGAACAGAGTATAGATTATGCAGTAAATTGCACGAAGGGAAGGGCAGCCAGGTATGCACTGAATATCAGGGATGATATCCCGGGGATGAATCTAGCGGAGTTCGAAGGAATGATGAAGGAAAGATTTGTGGGGGAAGAATCGATCTGCGATGCTAAAAGAGCGATGAGAAGAATAAGGAAGACAAAAGAGAAGGGGTGGAAGGATGTAGTGGATGAAATGTTAATCGAGGCAAGGATAATTTTTAAGGGGGAGGATGATTTAAGTTCCCAAGTGATACAGGGTCAATTGTTGTCAGAGTTTTCAGAGAAATTGTCGGACTATATAGACGTGAAGAAAGAGGTGTTAAGAGTTAAACCTACAACCCTAGAGGAAGCGGTAAGGGCGGCGATGGACCACGAGGAGTTAATGAAAGAGCTGGTAGCGAGGGACTATGGGGGCCCGGAGGACTGGGAAAGAGAAGCAAGGACGGACGGGCGAGTATTCTCAATGAACCATGGCTGGTATGTAAGCGTTCCTGGGTCGTATGGGTTAAAATGCTACATGTGTGGTGTAGGGGGTCACCGAGCGAAGACTTGCCCCCGAAGGGAGGGCCTGCCGGATGACTTCTGCGTGCCCTTTTGACAGAGATGTGAGAAGAAGGGGTACCCCACTAAATGGTGCGGGAGGCCACCATTGAGAAACCCACCACAGCAACGACCAGGTCCCCAGCCTAGGCAGTTCGACCCCCGCCCTAGGCGATATGATCCCCCGCCGGGGCAGTTTGGCCCCCCACCTAGGCGGTTCGGTCCACAACAACGCCAGGACCAGGGAAACGGGTCAGGGCCGCCCGCAGTGAATTAGGACGGGTGGCCCCATGGAAAAAAACTGAGATGCTGGAATTGTTCCGAGGAAGGGCATTTGATGAGACATTGCCTAGAAAGAATTAAAAGTTGGTACTGCTGTAGATGGGGGCATAAGAGGGCCGAATGTCGTATAAGATTGAGTGATGAAAGATTTTTAATCCCGACGCCCGAAACGGGCCGGGGCCCCAGAGATACCTGGTACAGAGAAAGAAGACATGAGGGACCCACTAGTTACCGGAAAAACAGAGATAGGAGACAAGATAGAGGGGGGGACAATGTTCGATCCCTAGCCATAATAAGAAAGAAGGAGGGCTGTGTGAGGTCCATTTATACGAACAAAGAGAAAACCACCTGTAAGGTGAGAGTTGGGGGTATACTGGTAGAGACCCGTTTGGACACAGGAACCGTGGCATCGTTGATAGATGAGTCCACGTACAGACGAACGAAATGTGGGGGCAAATTAATGAGATCAGATATGAATTTGTCCCAAACAGACGGCCGAAAAATGAAGATAAACGGAATGGTTGATTTAAAAGTGAAAATAGGAGGAATAGATAGCCTCCATAGATTTCACGTAACTCCTGGATTGTGTAATTAATTGATATTGGGAGAAGATTGGTTTAAACAGAATAGAGCGAAACTAGATTATGAATCTAATAGCATGACGGTCGGGGAATTAGAAGTTCGGCTGGGAAAGTAAGAAAGTTAATCAGTGGGCCTTGAAGTTAGCCAATTATAACTGCAAAATAGAATATTTGGCTAGTAAGGAGAATACATGTGTAGACTTACTGTCAAGAATACCCGTGCAGTTAGAATCTGACCCAATCGAAAATGTGGAAGAGATGGACGATAAAGCATATACTATAAATGTTATTAATTCAAATGCCCTTAAGGGAGGGCTAGGAGAAGAAGAGGAAATAGAGAAGGGAGAAGAGGAAAAAGTGGAAAACAAATTGGGAACCCTGCAGCGGGAAGAGATAGAGAGAGAATATAAAGATGATAAAGAATTACAGAAAATCAAAAGGGAAATAGAAAAGGAAGGATACGCGGGCAAATACGTGTTACAGGATGGAATGGTGTATCGCATAGCTGAAAAAGAGGGGGAGACTAGACTTCGGTTATATGTTCCTAATAAAATTACAATGAAAGTGCAAGACGCATGCCATGACAGACTGGGGCACATGGGAGTAGACAAAACATATGATTTGATCAGTGAAAGATATTATTGGCCGAGAGTCTATAAAGAAGTGCTGCTCTATGTTGGGGAGTGTACTACATGCCAAAGTAGATCGAGCCGACAGGATAAGGCGCCTGTCGAAGAGATGGATGTACCATCTTTTCCGTTTGAAAAGATTAGTCTGGATATCTCCGGACCATACGGAAAATCGAGGAATGGCAATATGTATATCGTCAGTTTTGTGGACTGGCTGACCAATTGGCCTGAAATGTTTGCGATTAGTGACAAAAAGGCCGTATCAATATCAAACTTACTGCTGACTGAAATATTCCCTAGATATGGGACACCTAGAGTGGTGGTGACGGATAACGGTCCGGAGAACGTGAACAAAGTAATGAGAGAAATGTTTGAAAAATTGAATATAACCCATATCACCACCTCCCCGTATCACCCTCAGAGTAATGCTAAGGTAGAAAGATTTCATAGATTCATGGGAGATATCTTATCAAAAGTTACAGAAGGAGATAGAGAAAATTGGGATTTATATTTGGGCCAAGTACTGGCAGCAGTGAGATTTTCAGTTAATGAAATGACTAAGTTCTCTCCATATTATTTGTTGTACGGACGCGACGTGATACTCCCGCTAGATGATATTCTAAAACCTAGAAGGAAGTATACAGGAGAAGAATATCATAAAATATTACTACAGAAACAACACAAGGTATTCTCGCAAGCTAGACGCAGAATAATGAGAGCCCAGAAGAGAAGGAATGATAGGGTGAATAAAGACAGGAAGAAAGTAAAGTTGACAGTGGGAGATGCGGTCTATCATAAAATTCATGTACGAGAAGGAAAGTTAGACTCAAAATGGGCACCCTTCTATAGAATAGTAGAACAGACAGGCCCTGCGTCGTTTATAATTTGGAATCAGTTATCAAGAAAAACTAGGAGGGCATACGCTAATGATTTAAAGCTGGCAAATATAGATGAATGGAATATCGTGAAACCCCGAAAGAATACTAGAAAGTCTAAGAAAGCCACGCTTGTGGAGGTTGAAACCGAATCGGAAACAGAGAGTGATTCCGGGGGAATGTTAGAAATTGAAGAAGAAGATACAATAGTATCACCAGTGATAGAGACAGTAGCGAGGGAAATGGGAGAGCCAGCTTTATAAGAAGAGGAAAACGATGAGGTACAAAGCAACAGTATCGCTAGCGAGAGTAGCTGGGAAGAGGAGGATGAAGTTCCCTTAGCACAAATCCAGAACCAGTTGAGGGAAGAAAGACAAGTAGAGAGGTAAGATAAATACCTTTTAAGGAAAGACTAAGGTCTGCAACTCACTAAGAGAGATTAAAATGCCTCATGAAATGACGGGAGGCACTCCCTCTAAAAAGTACAAGTGCGAAATACGGCCTCGTAGTAATTGTTATGGATGAAGGTGGGAGTATCGTGGTCAGTTGCTGGCTCGAGCGTGCATTGAAGAGGCACTCTTCGGTGTATAGTATCGAGCCAAGTGTCCATCCGCCTGCGGATTTCCGCCTGGTTTGCATCAAGTAAGAGAGGGCCTCTGTAGAAACTGTTAGTAAGAATAAAGCATATGAAGTGTGTGTGGTGTGAGAGAGGGGCTGCCGTAGGCGGAACTGGCTATCGGTATGTCGTTTGGTCTGATCATAAGACTAATTTGATTACATTTGTCCACAGTTGTATTTTGATGAATGCAAGAAATCGCATTTGCAAGGGGATGTATGATAAAGACCCTCCTTCTTTTTTTTGTATGATATAAACTTGTAGCCCTTTCACCTACAAGCCATATAAATCTTCGTATTCGAATATCCGTCGAAATTGAAACAGCCAGTGAAGCCAACGGTGTAACCCTTTACATAGCTGACGCATGCCATAAAAAAGGGGGGGGACATTTTTTTTTTGAAGAAGGGAGGTGTTAGGTAGACAGGGGCAGTTGTACCGTCTATTGCTAGAAATTAAGACAATTTCTGTTTGTTTGCAGAAATAATGGACAGGGGGACCTTCGTGATTTGGTCTATGTGGATGACGATTGTTGCGGGGTGGTATCGTGAACAAAATACGGTGTTTTAAAAGACAAGTGAAGCAATCATTACTCAATCGAAATGGATTATAACTTTTGTGGTTGATTTAAGACCCTATGAGGCTCTGCTAGACTCTCTTGAGGGGGAAGTTACTAAATTGAGTATGGCTAGAGCTAAGGAGGCTGCGAATTATGTGAATAATGACGGGTATCGTGATTTATTATTTTCATTAGAAATGGAAACGAGAGAAATGGAATTTCAGTGGAAGGATATGAAAAACTATCTAAGAAGAGTTGAAATGTTGCAAGCGAGGCAGAAGAGGTCAGTACTGCCTATAGTGGGAAAGGCTTTGAGTGCATTGTTTGGTACTGTATAAAAATAAAATAATCAAAAAGTGTCGGCCCATGTGGCCCGAGAAGGTGTGTCTATTGTCAATGTGACGCGTTTAGAGACGATGAACAATAGAGATATGATAAACCAACTAGTTAAATATTTGCATAAATGGAGAGGTGTAATGGATAATGTGACAGATGAATTGAGGGGTGACCAGCAAGAGTTAGATGCGTTTTCACAGCAGTTTTTCCAATTAATGTTGATTACAAATAGGGTTAGGCAGACCAACAATGAGCAGATTGTTGGAACATGTACGTGCACAGCTAGATATGCTGTCACTCGGACACCTGGCTCCGAGTATAGTCACTCCAGGGCATTTGAGGGAACTATTACTGAAGGTTCTGGCAGATTTACCGCATCACTTGAGGCTACCTGTGGATCCCACAGAGCGACTTTGGCAATATTATAATTCATTGGGTTGCGTAACATTATTGGAGGGAGATAAACTATTGATACTGGTATCTGTTCCATTGATAGATAGAGACAGTACTTTTGAAATATTCCAGATATATAACCTGCCGGTCCCATTTCCTCAGGGGGGACGGGGGTTGAATGTAATTGCCAAATACAAAATAGAAACGGAATTTATAGCATTTAACCTGGAAAGGACGAAATTCATGTTATTAAGTAAGGAGGAGGCCGACGCCTGCGAGAAAGATTCTTTGGGCACTTGTTCCTCGTCAAGCCCTATATATGTGTCAGCGAATCACAGGTTGTGTGTGTTAGAGCTATTCAAGGGTAATAAACACTTGATTGATAGCCAATGTCAGATCGAGGTGTACACCGATACGATATTGCCGAAGGCTGTCAGTATTGCTGGCGGGGTTTGGGTGGTGTCTACGCAAGAAGCTTTGTCCCTTTCTAAAGTGTGTGAGGGGGTTCCGACTGAAAGTATTAATATACCACCGCCATTGAAAGTTATTAAACTGCCCTTGGGTTGCCCAGCTTATGAACCGTCAATCGCACTCCCTCCATATTACCAAGCTGAAGAAAAGTTTGAGGAACAAGACAAATTATCACGAATGATGACTAGTGATATTGGTAATTGGACGGAGCTGTGGAGCCCATTAATCCATAGATTTAAAAATGAAACCTTAAATAAGTTACCTCAGGTATTAAAGCCTGTAGAAAAGATCGATCTGCAGTCTTTAACGAGACAACTAGAGTTGATGGAGAAGGTGACAGACCCCTGGGATGATAATGAAAATGTCATTGTGCTTTATTAACTTATCACTGCACTGTTTATGGCAGGGATAGAAATTATGCTATATGTATATGTTCGGGGTCTGGGTAGACGCAAGAAAACCTATATCAAAGTGAGAGTTTCTGGCGCATCGGAATTGGAGACGCCATTTGGTATCATTAACACAGGTATGACAGATCTGCGTGACACTGAACTAGAACTACAAACTGTCAAGGAACACGACATTGAAAAGCAAGACATGGTCGGAAACCGATGTTTTCTGCATATGAAATGTAAGGAAAATGTGAGAAGTGAGGAAAACGTGAAAAAAAAAAATGAAAGTGAGAGCAAATTATTAATTGGCAAGACACGCTGCTAGTTTGGTGTGCTGATTGCAACGGTACCATTGAATCGGATGCATTTGAAATATTCTTTGATTCAGCCCAATTTGATAGATATAGCCACAATTGACCAAAAATGCATTTCTAGCACACACATCAGTAAGCCGTCAAAAATGGTGTTTTGAATATCATTTTTACCTTTCCATTTTATGGCTTTTTTCAAGCGTAGTTTGACGTGCTGATTGCAACAGTACCATTGAATCGGCTGCATTTGAGGTATTTTTCGAAAAAGCTTAATTTGATGGAAAAAGTCAATATTGACCAAAAATGCATTTCTACCGCAAACATCAGTAAGCCGTCAAAAATGGTCTTTTGAATGTCATTTTTACCTATCGATTTTATGGCTTTTTCTGGCGTACTTTGACGTGCTGATTGCAACTGTTCCATTTAATTGGGTGCATTACATGTATTTTTCGATTACACCTTATTTGATGGTAATAGCTGCTATTGGTCGAGGAGGCACTTCTAGCGCATACATAAGTGAGCCGTTAAAAATGGTCTTTTGAATGTCACTTTCACCTATCGACTTTATGGCTTTTTCTATTGTAGTTTGACGTGCTGATTGCAACTCTACCATTGAATCGGCTGCATTTGATGTATTTTTCAATTCAGCCCAAATTGATGGAAATAGCAACAGTTGACCAAAAATGCATTTTTACCACACACATCAGTAAGCTGTCAAAAATGGTCTTTGAATGTCATTTTTACCTACCAATTTTATGGCTTTTTCTGGCGTATTTGACGTATTGATTGCAAAGGAACCATTGAATCCGCTGCATTTGATGTATTTTTTGATTCAGTTTAATTTGAAGGAAATAGCCACTATTGGTAGAGAGGGCACTTCTAGCACACGCATAAGTGAGCCATCAGAAATGGTCTTTAGAATGATTTTTTGGCTATTTCTGGCGTAGTTCAACGTGCTGATTGCAACTGTACCATTCGATCAGGTGGAATTGATGTATTTTTTGATTAAGCCCAGTTTGATGGAAATAGCCACAATTGACCAAATTTTTAACCAAACACATCGGTGAGCCCTCAAAAATGGACTTGAATATTATTTTTACCTATCGATTTTATGGCTATTTCTGGCGTAGTTTGACGTGCTGATTGCAACGATACCATTGGATCGGGTGGAATTGATGAATTTCCCAATTTGACCCAATATGAAGGGAATAGTCGCTATTGGTCGAGAAGGCACTTCTAGCACATACATCAGTGACTCGTCAAAAATGCTGTTTTGAATGTCATTTTTACATATCAATTTTATGGCTTTTTCTGGCGTAGTTTGACGTGCTGATTGCAACGGTACCATTGGATCGGGTGGATTTGATGTATTTTTTGATATAAGCAAATTTGATGGAAGTAGCCACAATTGACCAAAAAGGCATTTCAAGCACATACATAATTATGCCGTCAAAAATGGTGTTTTGAATGTAATTTTTACCTTTCGATTTTATGACTTTTCATGGCGTAGGTTAACGTACTGATTGCAACGGTACCACTGGAAAGGCTGCATTTGATGTATTTTTCGATTCATCCCAATTCGATGGAAAAAGCAACAATTGACCAAAAATAAATTTTTACCACACATATCAGTAAGCTGTCAAAAATGGTCTTTTGAATGTCATTTTTACCTATTGATTTTATGGCTTTTTCTGGCGTAGTTTGACGTACTGATTGCAACAGTACCATTGGATTGGCAGGATTTGATGTATTTATCGATTCAGCCCAATTTGATGGAAATAGCCACTATTGGTCGAGAAGGCACTTCCAGCACATACATAAGTGACTTGTCAAAAATGGTCTTTTGAATGTCATTTTTACCTATCGATTTTATGGCTTTTTCTGGCGTAGTTTGACGTGCTGATTGCAACGGTACAATTGGATCGGGTGGATTTGATGTATTTTTTGATTCAGCACAATTTAATGGAAATAGCCAATATTGACCGAAAATGCATTTTTACCACACATAAGTGAGCCGTCAGAAATGGTCTTTCGAATGTCATTTTCACATATTGATTTTATGGCTTTTTCTGGCGTAGTTTGACGTGCTGATTGCATTGGTACCATTGGATTGGGTGAATTTGATGTATTTTCAGATTCATCCTAATTTGATGGAAATAGCCGCTCTTGGTCGAAAAGGCACTTCGAGCACATACATAAGTGTGCCATCAAAAATGGTCTTTTGAATGTCATTTTTACCTATCGATTTTATGGCTATTTCTGGTGTAGTTAGACATGTTGATTGCAACTGTACCATATGATCAGATGGAATTGATGTATTTTTCGATTCATCCCAATTCGATGGAAAAAGCAACAATTGACCAAAAATAAATTTTTACCACACATATCAGTAAGCTGTCAAAAATGGTCTTTTGAATGTCATTTTTACCTATTGATTTTATGGCTTTTTCTGGCGTAGTTTGACGTGCTGATTGCAACAGTACCATTGGATTGGCAGGATTTGATGTATTTATCGATTCAGCCCAATTTGATGGAAATAGCCACTATTGGTCGAGAAGGCACTTCCAGCACATACATAAGTGACTTGTCAAAAATGGTCTTTTGAATGTCATTTTTACCTATCGATTTTATGGCTTTTTCTGGCGTAGTTTGACGTGCTGATTGCAACGGTACAATTGGATCGGGTGGATTTGATGTATTTTTTGATTCAGCACAATTTAATGGAAATAGCCAATATTGGTCGAGAAGGCATTTTTACCACACATAAGTGAGCCGTCAGAAATGGTCTTTCGAATGTCATTTTCACATATCGATTTTATGGCTTTTTCTGGCGTAGTTTGACGTGCTGATTGCATTGGTACCATTGGATTGGGTGAATTTGATGTATTTTCAGATTCATCCTAATTTGATGGAAATAGCCGCTCTTGGTCGAAAAGGCACTTCGAGCACATACATAAGTGAGCCATCAAAAATGGTCTTTTGAATGTCATTTTTACCTATCGATTTTATGGCTATTTCTGGTGTAGTTAGACATGTTGATTGCAACTGTACCATATGATCAGATGGAATTGATGTATTTTTCGACTCAGCCCAATTTGATGGAAATTGCCACAATTGACCGGAAATGCATTTTTAGCACATATATAATTAAGCCATCAGAAATGGTCTTTTGAATGTCATTTTTACCTATCGATTTTATGGCTTTTTCAGGCGTAGTTTGACGTGCTGATATCAACGTTACCATTGAATCGGCTGCATTTGATGTATTTTTTCGAATGAGCCTAATTTGATGGAAATAGCCAATATTGACCGAAAATGCATTTTTACCGCATACATAAGTGAGCCGTCAAAAATGGTCTTTTGAATGTCATTTTTACATGTCGATTTTAAGGCTTTTTTTGGTGTAGTTTGACGTGCTGATTGCAACGATACCATTGGATCGGGTGGAATTGATGAATTTTCCGATTTAGCCCAATTTGATGGAAATAGCCGCTATTGGTTGAGAAGGCACTTCTAGCACATACATAAGTGACTTGTCAAAAATGGTCTTTTGAATGTCATTTTTACCTATCGTTTTTATGGCTTTTTCTGGCGTAGTTTGACGTGCTGATTGCAACGGTATCTATGGATCGGGTGGATTTGATGTATTTTTTGATGTAACCCAATTTGATGGAAATATCCACGATTGACCGAAAAGGCATTTCAAGCACACACATAAGTAAGCACTCAGAAATGTTCTTCTCTATGTCATCTTTACCTAACGATTTTATAGCATTTTTGGTGTACATTTACATGCTGATTGCAATGGTAGCATTTGATGGCGTGGTTCTGATGTATTTTTCGATTTAGCCCAATTTGGTTGAAATAACCACTGTTGGTCGAAGAGGCACTTCTAGCACATACATAAGTAGGCTTTCAAAAGTGGTCTTTTGAATGTCATTTTTATCTCTCAATTTTATGGCTTTTTCTCGCGTAGTTTGACGTGATGATTGCAATGAAACCATCGAATTGGCTGCATTTGATGTATTTTACGATGTAGCCCGATTTGTTGGAAATAGCAACAATTGACCAAAAATGCATTTATAGCACATACATAATTAAGCCGTCAAAAATGGTCTTTTGAATGTCATTTTTACCTATCGATTTTATGGCTTTTTCTGGCGTAGTTTGACGTGCTGATTGCAACGGTACCATTGGATCGGGTGGATTTGATGTATTTTTCGATTCAGCCCAATTCGATGGAAATAGCCAATATCAACCGAAAATGCATTTTTGCTGCATACATAAGTGAGCCGTCAAAAATGGTCTTTTGAATGTCATTTTTACCTATCGATTTTATGGCTTTTTCTGGCGTAGTTTGACGTGCTGATTGCAACGGTACCATTGGATCGGGTGGATTTGATGTATTTTTGAATTCAGCCGAATTTGATTGAAATAACCACAATTGACCAAAAATGCATTTCTAGCACATCCATAAGGAAGACATCGAAACCGGCCTTTTAAATGTCATTTTTACCGAATGTATTTATCTTTTTTCTGGCGTAGTTTGACGGTACCATTGAATTGGCTGCATTTTGCGTATTCTTTGATTTAGCCCAATTTGATGGACATAGCCACAATTGACCTAAAATGCATTTGTAGCATATACATAAGTGCAACGTCAAAAATTGTCTTTTGAATGTTATTTTTACTCATTGATTGTATGGCTTTTTCTGGCATAGATGACGTGGTTTGGCATGTTGATTGCTACAGTACCATTGGATCAGGTGGATTTGATGTATTTTTCGATTCAGCATAATTTGATGGAAATAGACACAATTGACCTAAAATGCATTTCTAGCACATGCATAAGTGAGCCATCAGAAATGGTGTTTTGAATGTCATTTTTACCTATCGATTTTAAGGCTTTTTCTGGCGTAGTTTGACGTGCTGATTGCAACAGTACTGTTGGATCAGGTGGATTTGATGTATTTTCCAATTTAACCCAATTTGATGGAAGTGGACAATATTGACGGAAAATGCATTCCTAACACATACATAAGTAAGCCATCAAAATGGTGTTTTGAATGTCATTTTATTGATTTTATGGCTCTTTCTCGCGTAGTTTGACGTGCTGATTGCAACGGTACCATTGGATTGGTTGCATTCGATGTATTTTCAGATTCAGCCCAACTTAATAGATATATCTGCAGTTGGTGGGAAAGGCACCTCTAGCACATACATAAGTGAGCCGTCAAAAATCGTCTTTCGAATGTCATTCTCACCTATCGATTTTGTGGTTTTTTCTTGTGTAATTTGACGTGCTGATTGCAATGGTACCATTAGATTGGCTGGGTTTCATGTATTTATCATTTTAACCCAATTCCATGGTTATAGCCACTATTGGCTGAGAAGGCACTTCTAGCACATACACATGAGGGCTGTCAAAAGTGGTTCTTCGAATGTCATTTTTACCTATCGATATTATGGCTTTTTCTTGCGTAGTTTGACGTGCTGATTGCAGCAGTACCATTGGATTGGCGTATTTTATGTAGTTTTTGATTCAGCCCATACTGACGGAAATAGCTGCTATTGGCTGAGAAGGCATTTCTTGCACATACATAAGTAAACCCTCTAAAATGGTTTTTCCAATTTAATTTTTAACTCTCGACTTTATGGCTTTTTTAATCGTAGTTTGACACGCTGATGGCAACGGTACCATTGGATCGGCTCCATTTGATGTATTTTTCGATAAAGCCCACTTTGATGGAAATAGCCGCTATTTGCTGAAAAGTAACTTCTAGCACATACATAAGTAAGCTGTCAAAAATGGTGTTTGAATGTCATTTTTACCTATCCATTTTATGGCTTTTTCTTGCGTAGTTTGACGTGCTGATTGCAACGGTACCATTGGATTGGCTGTAATTGATGTAGTTTTTCATTTAGCCCCTTTTGACAGAAATAGCTGCTATTGGCCGAGAAGGCACTTCTTGCACATAAGCCTTCAAAAATGGTGTTTCGAATGTCATTTTTCCTTTTCGATTTTATGGCCATTTTTGGTGTATTTTGATGCATTGATTGCAATGGTGTCCATGGTTTTGTTTTATTTGATCTTTTTTTCTTCAAGTTACCCTTCATTTACGGAAATAGCTGATTTTGGCTGGAAAGGCCTTTTCACCACATACCCCTCTGAACTGGCATTTGGGATGTCATTTTCACATATTGATTTTATGTCTGATTCATGTATAGTTCGATGCACAACTTGCAATGATGTTGTTGGCTTTGCTGCATTTGATGTAGTTTTCAAGTTAGCTTATATATATGGTAATACCCGATTTTGGCCAGAAAGGCTATTGTACCATATAGCCTCCCGAAATGGGATTTTAGATGATATTTTTACATATCGATTTTATGGCTGTTTCTGGTGTAGTTCGATGCATTGACTGCAATAGTGACGTTGGTTTTGTTGTATTAGATGTTGTTTCTCAGTTAGTTCTCATTCACGGAAACAGCTGATCTTAGCCGGTAAGGCCCTTCCGCTGCATAGAGCCCGACCCGGGATTCTGGATGTCCGATTCACATATCGATTTTATGGCTCCTTTTGGTGTAGTTTAGATGCACTGATTGCAATGCTTTCATTGGTTTTGCTGGATTCGATGTAGTTTTTGAGCTTGCTCCTATTTACAGAAATAGCCGATTTGGGCCAGAAAGGCCCTCCTACCACATTGCCCCCCGAACTGGGATCGTTTATGTCATTTTTACATGTTGATTTTATGGCCGTTTTTGGTGTAGTTCAATGCACTGATTTCGATTGTGTCATTCGATGTAGTTTTCGAGTAAGCTCCTATTCACGGAAGTAGCCAATTTTTGCAGGAAAGGTCATTCTACCTAATATTCAGTTATTTCCAGTTGTGACATGTGGTCTCTTGGAGTTGTGGCATCGTTGCTTTCGTATTATCTGGACTACACAGATCAACTTTTTATTGTTTTTGTGAATACATTAGGTATGAGTAAAAGTTTCCCTGACTTTTTTAAAAAGTAGAGACCAGATACATAAATGCAAACCATTTTCTGTTGGAAACATTTGCACGCACCTAATATACATACGTATATATATATATATATATATATATATATATATATATATATATATATATATATATATATATATATATATATATATATGTGCATATATGTGTGTGTGTGTGTGTGTGTGTGCGTGTGTGTGCTTGTATGTGTTTTTGTGTGTGCATGCATATGATATACATGTATGTGTGTGCAAGAAATGGATACAGGATCGTGAATATGCAATTCATGTTGTCTAGGCTAAATAATGCATTAACCGTGTATTAATGGGGGATCATTTTAAAATAGAATTTCAATATGATATTATGGAATTTATAATCATTCTTTCGGATCATATGACCATTTCCTAACACACACGCACGCACACACACACACACGCACACATACACACACACACACACACACACATATATATATATATATATATATATATATATATATATATATATATATATATATATTATTGTGTCATCCACAAACTGCTGTTTCGATCTATTAGATCTCTTCAGTGTAGCTATAGGCTTTATCCCATCCAGTACCGCGAGGCAGAATTGAAACCGGGGAGCCAATATCCTACCTCTGGACAACGGAAGTGGGTGGTCAGTAAGGCTGAAATTAAGTGATATATTAATTTACGCAGAAACTCCTCGTCCACCAGAGTGCTCTATTCCTATGGAAGAGCATTGATATATATATATATATATATATATATATATATATATATATATATATATATATATATATATATATATACGTATAATATACAATAAGGGGTTTAATAAATTTGAGGAAGGTATCTTCCATAAGCCTTGAGGCCTTATCAAAATTTGTCTACCTAAAAACTAGAATTAAAAAGTTCTGCTTTTCTTTTTTACATATTTCATAATTCAATCTAACTATACTTTTTAAGTACAAATGAATTGTCTTCAATTATTTAGGAAGATCAATTAAAAATTAAAAATTATAAATTCCAAAATTTCAAACAAACCACTGTATGAATCATTATGTTTTTTTGAAAATATATATACATTTGAAATGAAAAGTTTTTTTTGGACATCTTTAGTATGCATATTACATGATTAACTAAAATATATTTTTCAAGTAAATGCTATGTAATGTTTCAAATATACTTTTATTTTCATTGATAACATGCACTAGATGACAATGTGTATAACTGTTCAAAGGGAGATGAATGATCAGAAATATTTTTTATGTAAAAAAAGTCAAACTCTGAGAATTACCTATGCATTTATTTATTTAAGTACTTGATGATTTATACCTTACTAATGTAAAATAGTAGGTCAGTGACTCTAGAACTTTGGTACCAAATGAATGTTTTCATTTCAATCCCTAGTACCATGATAGTATTACTAATTGATTATAACCAATAAAAATAATGCATAAATAAGTAATAAAAATACCTAAGCAAATTGAGCGTATTGTATATGTTTTAAATATCAAAGTATCTTTTATAAAATATAGCTTCCATTAAGCATATTTTAAATTGCAGTTCACATAACATATTTCTGCCTAAAATCAAACTTTAGCATAAAAAAAAACTTAATGTGGCTGAATAACTGATATCCACAATTTATTATTTGGTTTATGCTTTTACTGACCATGCATTAATTGATCCTCTGTTATCAAACAGCCACAAGAGCCAATGGATTTAACTGATGTAATTACTAATGAATATACATAAGAATGTATGCATTTAGGGAAATATATGCTTGTACTTTTAATTCAATTAAGACATGATTGAACAAATACATCATTATAGTTATTTTTTTAAATATCTGAAATATGAAGTAATGATGTCTCTGTATATGGTTATAGACTTAGATAGAATTACACTTTGATTTTAATCTGAAGTTGCAAAAGGCAGGAATATAAAGCTACCATGATACCAAGTTTGTCATAGTCCATGTATTTCTTGGAGTCAAAATTCATCCTATCAAGGTTTTTTTTATTATTGTGAGGGTTTACTGTAAATGCATGTAAAAAGTCAAGATATTAGACAATTTTTTTTCTTACTGATGTCCCAGCCTCTGTCCCAGCCTCTGTCCCAGCCTGTCATCGACTTCCAGCACCTACCTACCTACCTACCTACCTATCTATCTATCTACCTACCTACCTACCTACCTATCTATCTATCTACCTACCTACCTACCTACCTACCTACCTACCTACCTAGCCGTCTCTGCGAGCACACGGATGTCCATACACCGTAGCACTTCACACTGCTCCCACGACGACAGCAACAACAACAGCAGGGAATCCTGTCTCGGGCCTTCCAGTCACTGGTCTAGTCGTCGTCTTCGAACGTTATCGTAACTAGTAAACAGCCGGCAACGGCAGGAATTAACGTACGACACGGTAAGGGAGAGACGGGCAAGGACCGTAAATCGTCCTCACCTTCGTCCGCTTATCTCCCTTTTGTTTGTTTACCTTTCGATACAGCCTAACATTGTGAGCGTGTTGCTCTTTCAATGGAACGAGACAGTCTTTTCTACTTCTTCTTCCGTAGAAAAAATGGTAGCAGCCGCCTAAGCAGCGGACCTTAAGACAGAGGACAAGTTTCTTAGTGAGCCTCTAGGCTGCAATGTTAGGCAGCAGCGAGCTACAGGGCTGAACATTACGATAGGAGCGCTTTCTACTACCTGGCGTCGTCTGCACGCTACGAAAGCCGGTCTCCGAAGAGAGTCGAGAGGAAATGAGTTGCGATTAGGGAGGGGGAGAGAGATAGATAGTGATATACAGAGAGTGATCAAACCGATCATTTCTATCGTCTGTTTTCTTCAATTTTCATTTCACGCCCGCTGGTCATGTCCACTGACCACCTATCCATTCTTATCGTGTTATTTCTATGCTTCAACCTTCTGTAACAAGTGATGAAATATTTTTCCATGAGCATTATCTATTTTTGAACGTAGACACACAACAAAGTATATATTATTTAGCTTTCCTACATAAAATATCAAACATCGTTAAACTTGATAGACTGAAATTCGATTGAAAATTATTATTCAACTATTGAAACTGAAGGTAAGTTCTCTGCTTAAATTTGATTTTGTATCCAATATTTTTAATTTCTTACTGAGGAGTTATGAAATAGTGAGATTTATTTTTAATTCAATAAATACAATTTAATGTTATGGTATTGGATAGTTAAATTTTTTCTGAGACCTTTAAAATTCTTCTACGCTTCAATTTGATTTGACACTCTTATCTTACATATCTGTAATCATTATTGCAATAAAAATTGATTGAACAATTTATAAAAAATGCGAAATAAAAATTAAAGAATTGATGTTTTTGACTAAATTTTTCTTTGAACCACAAAAATATTTCAGATCATTTATTTCCTTCAGAAAAATTTTTTAGTTTTAGTTTTTTTGTATACAAATTTAATAGACCCCTCATGGTTTAAAAAAAATTTTTCTCAAAGTTATTGAATTATTATATATATATATATATATATATATATATATATATATATATATATATATATATATATATATATATATATATATATATATATATATATATATATATATATATATATATATATATATATAATAGTTCAATATGTTTGAGGGAAAATTTTCAGTAAACCTTGAGGGGTTAATTAAAATTTGTATACCAACAAAACTAAAACTAAAAAATTTTGCTTTCCTTTTTCACTTTTCACAATGAAATCTATCTGTACTTTTAAAGTACAAATGAATTGTTTTCGATTGTGCAGGAAAATCAATTAAAAACTTTATATTTCAATATTTCAAACAGACCACTATCTGAATCACCTAGTCTTTTGTAAATATATATATACATTTGAAATAAAAATTTATTTTTTTTTAATATCACTTGTTGTACTTAATTGTAATAAATCGATAATAAGTCCAATTTTCCTCATATCAAGGGTGAAAATGTTTCATAGTATATTGGTACTAAATTCCCAAATCTTGTTCCATGAATGCAATGTTGTACTAAGACTTGATTCAATTATCATTTAATTAATTATAATCAGATAGGTAGGTTTTTTCAAGATACAACTTTGTGTTCTATACATCATAATTACAAATCAATTTTTTTTTTTTTGAGAAAGAATGACTATTGATGATGTGTTGGACCATCGTTTGTTAATGTTAGTTATCTGCCTCTGTTTATTTTTAATCAATTGAAGTAAACAATACTTGGCAAAGTTTAACCTCTGAGATGTCAAAAAAGGATTATTTGATAACGACTGATTTTCACACACTACTGGATGACAAGAAGTAAACATTTCTCCTTTTTGGTACTTGATTTTTTTCTTAAAGTTGATTTTGTGCCAAACTCAAGCTTGATTTAACTTTTTTTTATTATATTTTTTATACAAACATCTTTTGTAATGTTAAAAGATTAAAAACATCCCAACCTCAAATTTTGATAGCCTGGAGTAGTTCAAAGAAGAGAAACATCAATCAAAGAAATTTAAAGTAAATTTTCAATTTTATTATTTCTCGACTATTTTGATACAATATAAACAATAGTTCATATATTTCAGAATGAATAACTATGAAATGTCTGTAATATTTCACAGATGAATTATGATCTTATAAATAAGTGATCAAATGAATAAATTACAGTTTATATTATTATAGTTCAAATTTCTTTATAATCTTGTAAATAATTAGATAAATAAATTATAATATTACAGTTCATATTGTTATGGTACACATATTTCATTATTATCTTGCGAATAATCAAATGGATATATCATGATCTAAAAATTCATATATTTTTGTCTATTCATTTTATTTAAATTCTAGAAACTCTTTTCCAAATGAAAATGATAAAGTATGAAGAAAGGAATGTGAGCTTATTTTCAAAACAATCCAGTGCTTTGTGAAAATCAGTCCTAATCAAGCAATCCATTTTTGACAGCCCAAAGGTTAAACTTTGCCCAATTTGCTTTAAGCACCAAGTTTAGCAAAGCTTGATTTGCACTCTCACCTCCTAAAACTGAGGCTTGGCTCTTTCTTCTGCAAGTCCAAAGTGGTTTGTTTCAATTCAGCTTTTCATGAATAAAATTGTATCCAGATCCTCATAAACGTGGGGATTATTTTATTCAATATCTGAAGTACATTTCTTATTTCAAAAAATTGTGTCAAATTAATTTCATTAACAATTCCTTCATCTATTTTGAGCAAAATCATGTTAATATTAAGACAATGATGAGGATGCAAATATTTTTTTATTTAAAATATGGGTGGATATCTTTTAAATTTATGAAAAATATTTAAGTCTGAGAGTTACCTATGCATTTATTTATTTAAGTACTTGATGATTTATAACTTACTAATGTAAAATAGTAGGTCAGTGACTCTAGAACTTTGGTACCAAATGAATGTTTTCATTTCAATCCCTAGTACCAAGATAGTATTACTAATTGATTATAACCAATAAAAATAATGCATAAAATAATAAAATACATAAGCAAATTGAGCATATTGTATATGTTTTAAATATCAAAGTATCTTTCATAAAAGATAGCTTCCATTAAGCATATTTTGAATTGAAATTCTGATAACATAATCAAAGTTTAGCACAAAAAAACTTGGTATGGTTAAATTACTGATATCCACCATTCATATTAATTGCTTTATGCTTTTACTGACCATGCACTAATTTATCCACTATTATTAAACAGCCACAAGAGCCAATGGATTTAAGTCATGTAATTACTGATGAACATATAATAGAATGTATGCATTTAGGGAAATATATGCTTGTACTTTTATTGCATTTAGACATGATGGAACAAATACATCATTAATAGTTATTTTCTGAAATATCTGATATATGAAGTAATTGTATATTTTTGAATGATGTCTCTGTATATGGTTATAGACTTAGATAGAATTTCTTAACACTTTCCAAACCTGTCATATTAGATATTCCAGTGCATGTTTGGAAGGAGAGCAGCCTACCATAGATTGTCATGTAAATGATTTTTGAATGAAATACCACCACTAGTAATCACTAAAGAGTGAAATCTAATGGAGTTATTTCATAAAAATTACAAACTGCTTTTTTTTCTAATGGCCAACATGAAGCCAGCATTCTAGAGATTATTTACTGCAGTGACACTAAAAGAGGCAGAGCATACTTATGTTTCTCTTCAATAACCGACATGTAATTAGAGTTGTAGAGAAGTATTCATTTTTATTAGATTTCTCAAGAACCGCTGATCCAAACTACTTCTAACTAAAGGATACCTTGTGTGCTTACTAATATATCTGATGAATATCAACTTCATACAATGGTCAGCTGTTGAATAATTGCAGTGCATAGACACACAGAGAGATGTGTAGTAATTGTTTATTATTTCAAAGCTTACATATAATTGAAATGTATTTTTGAGAATAAAGCGATTCTGAAATTATCAGAATAAGAAGGCTTTGCAAAATAATATTTATTATTCTAAGTAAACATCAAAAATTTTTTTGTTTCCAACGCCTTCATAACACAACCCACATAAAATAAGACTACTGAAATGCTCATATACATGCATGTACCTGAAAATATATAATAATGCATGATAGAATACTATACCGGCATGAAATGGTTAAATTCAGAATGATAAAACAATGGAATAATATTTCATGAAAAGTGTAAAATTTATTTCACAAAATCAGTGATGTGCCGTTTCCTTAAAAAAAAAGGTGCATTTGTAAACATGAATTCTTTCAGTCTATGTAGTTGAATAGTGTTCAGGAAATTACCTTTGTAAATGCATGCATGGATTTCAAAGTTGTATTCAAAATCGTAGAGCACTGAATATTGAATATTATCATGCCATTCAAAATCATTTTGTTAATGTTACTTACTAAGTCAGTTGAGGTTGAAGTGATAATAATATAAAAAGTTACAAAGAATCGATAATGAAATTATTCAATGAATAGAGACATGAATTTTTAATTTTGCTCTCATGTCTTTATCCTCAATTCTTTTCTTAAAACATTCTTTGATAAATCATTTAATTGGATTTTCTTCCCTTTTTTTTACCTGATCTTATTCGAGATCATTTCATTGCTTTCACTTTTCTACCTTTTTTTATCTCGTGTGCATTTCTTAGCATAAAATAGGAAATTCTGACTTTCTTTTCTTTATTTTTTTTCTATCATTTAGTATATTTGATATGATTATATGATGATTTATGATTCTATCATGAAATTAACATCTTGCATTTGAAAAAAAACACTGCCGTAAAACTGATTGTCATCTTCTTTATTTGTATTATCCAGGGAGAAGCTGAAAGAAATCTGGAAAAATTGAACTACCAACAGATAAACACAAAAACTATTTATATCGTAACAGGAATAAGGTTTGTATGTACATACATAACAAGATAATTGGGGAAAAGTGTGTGAATAATTGTGCGTTGAATGAGCCGAATAGACTGAGAATAAACGAGATGAGAACTTGATGTGGAAGTGGTTATTTGGGCCTTTGCATTACCAGCGACTGTTTAGCTCAGTGGTAAGAGCATCAAAATATAATTCTATGGACTATACAAGCTAAAATAGTATTGTATTTGTTGACATGTTAGATATTCCTTATCAAAGCAGGAATAGTAAGAAAAAAATGCAATTTCCTGAATTATTCTCATTTGTCACCAATTTTTTTTCCACTCATCCTCAAGTTCTTGTATTTTTTATTTCATAAATAAACTTTACAGGAGTGATAATATTTTTTTCCAATTTAGTAGAAAAAACTTCAATTTTATAACTTAATGTACTCATCATTTCATTCCAATTATCCAGACTGTATTTATAATCTTATCATTTACACATTTTATTGAATTATAAGCTTTTTTCCACCAATATACGATTATTTTTTCATCAATAATGGAAATATTCACATGTTTGATTCTCATTTCAAATGATGAACAAGCCTTAAACATTTTATATTTTAATTTTATTCATCATTTTTGTTGATTTAAATTCATTTTTACATTTCAGAATAAAGAGTTTGATTTACTCCCAATTGACTGCCTAGCAAGAGAAAGTGCCAACTTCAGATGTGAAGATCATGAAGGAGTCCTGTCAAGAGATTTAGTCATGGGTAAGTGAAAGACTTATAAAGTCTCTTTGGTATTTGATGTAAATGATTGGATGGTTTATGCATCTTCACCAAATGTCCATCTTATGTGTGTAATTTTTCTACATAATTTCATGAAATATGACAATTTGCATAAGTTATAACTATTGAAACTAAAGGTAAGTTCTCTGCTTAAAATTGATTTTGTGTCAAATCTTTTTAATTTCTAACTGAGGAGTTATGAAATAGTGAGATTTATTTTTAATTCAATAAATACAATTTAATGTTATGGTATTGGATAGTTAAATAATTTCTGACATCTTTAGAATTCTTCTACGCTTTGGAATCAGAATTTAAGATGTACAACTTCTTACGAGGAAAGAAAATACATAAATTCTTTGTATGGTATTTTTGATTATTGGAATAGAGTTTTTCTCTTTCACTTTTGAAAACACTTAGTTGATATCAACAAAATAAAATCTTAATCAACCAATTCTATCCAAAAAAATTCTCCACAGTCTAACCTGAAAACAATTGCCCTATGTATTACTGATCATACCTAGAAGTATTACTCATTCATCAATTGAATTGAATAATAGTACAAATTAAATTTACACATCTTTCTATTCTAATAATCTACACAAAATCGACAAAACAAAAAGTCTTATTTTGGTTTTCCAGCATTTTGATCTATCGTCTGTTTACTTCTATTTCGAATTCCCGCACGTTGGCCATGTCATGTGACCAAGTAGCCATTTTAGTCGTGTTATTTCTATGGGTAAACTTTCTGTTACACATGATGAAATATTTTTCTATGTGCATTATCTCCCTTTGTACATAAACATAAAAAAAGTATGGATTATTTAGCTTTCCTACATGAAATATAATATATGGCTACCCTTGATAGTGTGAAATTTGATTGAAAATATTATTCAACTTTTGAAACTCAAGGTAAGTTTTTTGCTTTAATTTGATTTTGTGTCCGATATTCTTTAATTTCTAATTGAGTACTTATTAAATATTGACATTTATTTTCAAATCTATGAATACTATCTAATATTATGGTATTGGATAGTTAAATAATTTCTGAAATCTTTAGAAATCTTCTGATCTTTGGAATCAGAACCTAAAATATAGAACTTGTTATGAGGAAGGAAAATACATAAATTCTTTGTATGGTATTCGTGATTATTGAAATAGAGTTTTTCTCTTTCACTTTTGAAAACGCTTTGTTGATATCAGCGAAAAACAATCTTAAACGACCAATTTTATTGAAAGAAATTTCCCACAGTCAAACTTTGAAAAATTGTCCTATATATTACATATCATGCCTAAAAGTATGACATTTTTCATTACTTGAATGAAATATCAGGACAAATCCAATCTACACATCTATTCTATTCTAATAAGCCACATGAAATCGAAAAAACAAAAATCCATATTTTGGTTTTCCAGCATTTTCTTCTATCGTTTGTTTATTTCCATTTTCAATCCCTACGCGTTGGCCATGTCACCTGACCAAGTAGCCATTTTAGTCGTGTTATTCCCATGGTTTAACCTTCTGTAACAAGTGATGAAATATTTTTCCATGTGCATTATCTTCCTTTGAACGTAGACACATAACAAAGTATGGATTATTTAGCTTTCCTACATAAAATATAATATATTGTTAACCTTGATAGACTCAAATTTGATAGAAAATGATCAGTCAACTATTGAAACTCAAGGCAAGTTCTCTGCTTAAATTTGATTTTGTGTCCAATTTCTTTAATTTCTAACTGAGGAGTTATGAAATAGTGAGATTTATTTTTAATTCAATAAATACAATTTAATATTATGGTATCGGATAGTTAAAAAATTTCTGAAATCTTTAGAATTCTTCTACGCTTTGGAATCAGAATTTAAGATGTACAACTTCTTACGAGGAAAGAAAATACATAAATTCTTTGTATGGTATTTTTGATTATTGAAATAGAGTTTTTCTCTTTCTCTTTTAAAAACTCTCTGATGATATCAGCTAAATACAATCTTTCAAGACATGTTATTTGAATAAATGGGTCTTAATCAATCTAATCACTCTCAGTCTACACTCTTAACTTTAAGAAATTAATTTTGAATAGTTGTATCTTAATAATTACAAAGAGAAAGTAGTTTTGAAGTGCTTACTCCACAATTATCAATATCATATGTACATTGATGTTCTTAGTTTATCTAGGGAGAATTCATCTTTTAACTACTGCAATGACGTTCATTTTGTTCCCTTAAATTTACCATTGTAGATTTTTTTCCTTATTGAAACTTGCATGAATTTCATTTTTTCCATATGTGTCAGTTAAAGTGAAAATTCTCTATATTTAATGTGGGGAATAGTTGGTAAGAAAAAAATCTAAAATTACAAATAACTTCCTGGTGGTTTCTCTTTCAGAAATCAAAGTATCAACATGGAGAAAATGTTCTATAGATTTATACTGTTTCTGTATCTCCAAAGTTTTTGAATATTAGTCCTTTAGATAGAAATGGGTTAAAAAATGTTAGAAAAGTGAATTCATTTAGAAATATTTGGATATCAAAATATTAAGCAGGTGAAAAATGTGGTTACATTATCAACAAATTTATTCTATAGGAGTTGTTTGTCAAGTTCAAAGTTTCAAAATGATTTATGCTGTGCAGATATTCTAGATATTTGAAGATAATTTGACTGTATGCATAAGACGAGGTCAAATAAGCGTAAAAGAGCCAGGTAAATCAGATTGCTCAATTATAAGTCAAGCCCAAAACCATAATAAAGGCATTTGATAATTTTTCCTCTGCAAGAAAAACAAAACAAACCCACAACTTTGTTCCACACTTGTATTGAACACTGATTAAATATTAATAAATGATAACTAGTAAATATGATTTTTGTTTGTTCAGAAAGTTTCAAAGAGAAATGACAAATCAATATAGAAACATTTCACTCAAATCCATAGAAGTCTTCTTCATCAGATTTGCCAAACAACTACTGAGCTTCTTCTTCTGGTTCCCTTATTGGCTTTTCTTTATGACTGACTTCACTATAAATTGAGGTGTTGATTTTAGGCTACCTTTTAGGTAGAGAAAATCTACAGTAACCACTAAAATACGTGGAAAGTTCATCCATCAAAATGTACACAGGTGAAATTGTAGCAATTGTTTATTTTCTGTATTGCAAACACATCTACTGAATATTGTATACATTTGATGACAAATATCAGTCAGAGAATAATTTTCAGGTTTTACTTGGAACGGATATATTAACAGCTTATGGGCAGTAAGTATCATGAATTCTGTACCATTCAAAAGATGACAGAAATTTTTGATAGAGAGATAGATGGCTAAGCATCCATGATCATAAAAGAAGTCATTTTTTCTTAGGAATAGCAGCTTCAAAAAGAAAAAAAGAAATAGATGTAACTTTATTATTTAATATTTGTTGTTAAACAGTACTTACAGTATCATTTGAAGTGTCTGATAAGAAGATAAGATGAGATGATCGATCATTACTGATATAGTTGAGTTTATTGAAAGCTGCAACTTTTTGCTCTTTTTGCAGCTGTGAATGAAAATACTTTTTCTAAGGATGCTCTTTGAAGATCTTCAGGAAGAAAAATGTTTGCATGTCTGTTAAATGTGCTACTTTTGCAAAACATTTTGGAATAAGATATCCTTGTAGAATCTATTCACATTGGAAGGTCAACAGTTTGTAGATTTGTAATGATTCTATAGAGTTTTTGTTGAAGAGTGGGCGCCTACTGTGTTTGTGGTCCCACATGGACGTCAGTGGAAGAGTTGAAAGAGGAAGGGACATGTATAGAGAACATGTGCACCAAGTACAAATGCAGATACAGATATTAGACAGAGTAAAAAGAACACAACTAAGTATGTAAATGGGCAAATGAAAGTTAGATTTACTTCATAACATTCATGAATATAAATGAAATTCCTATAATAAAAGCATCAATGTGATTGATAATGTAAAGAGAAGAGAAGAAAAGAGGCCCGTTAGGTCTAGGTCAGTCCTATGCGTAAAAATGAAATATAGGAAAGGATAAGGATCTAGGGGATACAAGGCATAGCAGGTCTAATGTTGTTTAATGTATCTATCGAATTGAGCTTGATGAGTCATACCCTTTATGATTAGTAGTATTCTTTGCATGGTCGCTAAAAAAAGTAGTTTCAGTATTTACATTTAGGAGCTACAAAGTTCTTGCAAATTCTCATATCAAGGAAGATATGGGACAAGACAATATATATGTAGTCATGGTCAAAGAATAGAAACTATGCCAGCCGGGAGTTTAGAGAAATGGGAAAGTACAAGTTAACCAGCTGGAAATGCTAAGGCAACAAAGGCGTTTGACCACATGTTCATATCTTTCATAGGGAGTCATCATAGTAAGTGATGTTATTGTTATAAGGCTGAGAGAAGGGTTTCATATCAAATTCTTAAGTAAAATATAGTGGTCGCCACATCTGTAATGATTGATAACACCAATGAATCTGTGTTGTTTTCTTAGAGATGTCCGAAAGAGAAGATTCATGATAGCTTCAATTTTGAAAGGTGGATGATTTATGCTTTTTTAATCAATCCAGTGTTCTATAGAATGCGTGTAAAAAAAATTTTTTAAATATTTTAAATACAGGAAAAAATGACTCTATTGAATTCAGCACATCAAATTATTTCACAAACAAACAAAAATTAAAAATGCACAAATGGCTTTTAAAACCCTGTTCAGACCTTGTTAAATACGGGAAAATAAATGATTTTATTGAATTTAGCACATCAAATTATGTCACAGACAAGCGAAAACTTAAAATGCACAAATAACTTGTAAAACCCTGTCCCAGTCATAGTGTCCTTTTGCAACGTATTCATCAAATACGAGAAAACTGTTGATTTCATTGAATTCAGCACATCATGTTATGTCAGAAATGAGCAAAATTCAAAATGCACAAATGAACCCTCTTCCGGCCATGTTCTGCTTTTGCAATAAATACATTAAATGCAGGGAAACAATGATTCCATTGAATTAAGCACATCAAATTATATGTCAGAAAGAAGTAAAAATTCACAAATAAATTTTAAAACCCTCTTCCAACCATCCACTGATTTTGCAATGAATACTTTGAATACAGGAAAACGTATGATTTCTTTGAATTCAGCACATGAAATTACACCAGAAACAATCAAGAACTCAAAATGCACCAGTGAGTTTTAAAACCCTCTTCTAGCTATGCTCTCCTCTTGCAACAAATACATTAAATACAGGAAAACAAATCATTTTTTAAAATTCAGCACATCAAATTATGTCAGAAAAGAGCAAAAACACAAAATGGACTTTTAAACCCCTCTTCTGAGCATGCTGTGCTTTGCATTAAATTCATTAAATCCCCCCAAAAAAATGATTTCATATGATTTAGCACATCAAATTTTTTCACAAACAAACAAATACTCAAAAGGCACAAATGACTTTTAAAACCCTGTGCCAGCCAGACTCTGCTTTTGCAAGAAATACATTAAATACAGGAAAACAGATGATTTCTTTGAATTCAGCATATCAAATTATAAACACTGGGTATCGGTATGTATGGCGAACTTCCAAGTTGTGGGCGATGTATTTGGTATTGCATGTGAACAATTTTGGGACCATTCTATGATGCTGGAAATCTCGTGACAGACAGACAGACTATTTGAGACACAGAAAATACATAGGTTTTGGTCCATGTGAGCTTCCTGAAATAATGAGAATTAGAGGACAGATCATCAAGACTTATGCAGTAATGGGGTTGCCATTTAATTCATGAGGGGTTGAGATATATACTCGCTTCAAGCTAGTGATGAGAACATGGTTGTGTAGCAGGTGTGTATGTGGAATGCCTCAATATCGGTGAACAACAATGGGCAATGTTTAGTACAGGAATTGTTAATGGTAGAAAAAAAGATCAATTTGGGATCAGCTAGGCGGTCAGAAAAATGATACTAATCGTAGAGGGGAGGAAAGAAAGAGAGTGGAAGCGGCTTGATGCGCCGGAGTAAAAGAGCAATTGATCATGTTTGTTCAGGTATTTTTCAGGGAGACATCATTTGAAGCAATGTTTTAGATATCTGGCTGAAGAAAGAGTTTTGTTTTAAATTCTTTACCAAATGTATTGGGGGTGCCATTAAACTATTCGTCTAACATGTCTTATTTCCATGAAAATACATTCAAAATGTGCGATATCACAAATATAATGCTCAAATTTTCTAAAAGTCTTGAAAAATTTTTTTGGTGGTATTCTTCAAAGTTTGCAAAGTAAGATATTCCATTGCATTTTGATTTTTAGAAGATTTTAGACACTTTTATGAAAGCATTTTAAGAAAAACATATATCCATTAAACTATCCTTTAATGTAAATGTAATTTACTAATTTTTAGTTTTCTAAATCCTTTATTTGATACTTTAATGAGCTTTCTTATAGCTATTGAATTGCTTTCTGTTGTGTATATTATATTTTTCTTATGTACAAAATAAGTCCTAAAAATTTTCATAAATACATCTCTAGACACTGTCTAAAAATGCTTTTGTTTGTTTTTTCAAAAAAGTGCTCTTTTAGATCTCCATTTTGGACCAACAATGCCCAACTCTTGAGCTGATATATATGATCTATTTCTTTAGATAATTTTTTAGATAATTAGTTCTGGTATATGTGTGGGATGTGGTGACAAGTTAACAATATACATTTGGAATAATTTTGATGTTTTCTAAAGATCAAAAGTAAAAATTTGCTGAATACGACCATCAACATCTTTTACGGTATAATAACGGAGATATTTTAAAAGCTAATCCAGAATTAATCTCAGAACTGTGTTTATCTAAAAACAAATCTATTGTAAAACTACTTAATGAGCAAGATTTATAACAAGACATTGTATAAAGCTGGTAAATAAAGATAGCTACAGCTCTGTACAAGAATCCTTTTAAAATGAAATGGGATGTCATGTAAATAAATCCACTTCCAAAAGTTATGCTTCAAACTTTGTCCTTTCTCCAAATAAGTGTGAATGTTTCTCCTATTCTCTATAGCATGTGTGGTGGAGATTTGTTTGATTATAATAGAATATATATATGTGCGTGTGTGTGTTTCTGCATGCATATGATATATAAATGCATGTGTGTGTGTGTGTATGTGTGTGTGTATGTGTGTGTGTGTGTGTGCAACAATTGGATATAAGATAATAAAAATTCAATGTATGTTGTCTAGGCCAAATGATACATTAATTATGTAATATTGGGAGGTCATTTCAAATAGAATTTCAGTATGATATAATGCAATTTATAATCATTCTGTCAGATCATACAACCATCTCCTAACACACACACATATATATATATATATATATATATATATATATATATATACATATATATATATATGTATATATATATATATATATATATATATATATATATATATATATACATATATATATATATATATATATATATATATATATATATATACATATATATATGTATGTATGTATATATATATATATATATATATGTATATATATATATATATACAATAATAGTTCAATGAATAAGAGGCTTCAATATTCTGTTTCTCTTCCACTCTCTAACTTCATCTCTAACTTCATCTCCAACTTGATTTACTAAGATTGTTTCCCCATACTCTTTTTTTGTCATTTATTGTATATCCATTCTTGCAATCTATTGAAATTGCCTAATGTACTTTGATAAAAGGAAGATATCGAATCAAACATCCAGTTGATTCTTAGTTTCTATGTGTTGATTGAAATAACTCCTGATAGGGTTAAACTCAACACTGACAAGAGTTTTAAAAATATTTCGACTTTTTAAGAAATATTTTCCCTTTAACTGGAGGGGATGTTTACTTGTCCATGAGAAGGGACTTGATAAAATAGTATCGAAATATTTTTCTTGATAGATGTCACAAAAATCTAGTTGATTCTTGATATGAATGGAGGCACTACTGATATTAACTGAAAACTAGAATCCATGTTTCTATTTTCCATTTCTCTCTCTTTCTTTCTCTCTATCCCTTTCTTTCTTTTTCTCTTTCTTTCATTCTTTCTTTTTTCCTTTTCATTGATTGATGACACTTTTTTCTCTATCTATCATTTGAAACTTCACTTTTCAGTCATTATTTCTTATAAGCTGGACCACTGAAAATTCTACAGATGCTGACTTAAGTTGATTCTATTCTGTTTTTTCTCACCCTCTACCTGTATCTTCTTGTTTTCTCCCTTATCCCTTCCAATCTTCATTCCCTGTGTTTACCTTAACGTCATATAAACATTCATTAGTTTCATACACAAAAATTATCTTACCCTCTCAATAAACTACCAAAGTTCATTTTCTCATCTTTCCCACCTTATTCTCTTAATAAACAACATAATATTCTTTTCTGTCCTCTCTCTCCTAACCTTCTTATGAAACTACCTAACCTTTCCTCTACATTACCACTGAAAGTGTAATTAACTTTGATCAGTTATTTTTACTTCAGAGTTATAATTCGTTGTCTTATTTTGTATTTTAAATTAAGGTGAAACCTCAAACATAAAAATTATAGAAACAAATCCATAAATAAACTTAGTTCATTTTAGTCGTTTAAGCAGATATATTTTGTCAACTCAACCCTTGGATACTCTTTATTTGTTCAAGACTTTACATTTTGGCTTTGATTTCTATTTACTATTTTCCAATATTTCAAGAAGACACAGACGATTATACTTATTTATATGTACTTCATGCTTAGACAGTTTTTATCTCAAACTAATCCTGAAATGATGAAATATTTTATATGCCAGTTTAACAAATTCAGGAATTGAAATTGATTATATTTTTGGACTTATTAAGAAAATTAGAAAAGAGCATTTTTAAACAAAATTCTAAATTTTTAAACATGAATATAAAAGTTTCATTCCGCATCAAGTTCCAAGGGAGGTAACTGTAATTGAGTGTACAAGAGTTATTTCCATTGTATCAGTATATTTTTTTCAATATGCATTATCTCCTTTTGAATGTATTCGCGTAACAAAATATTAAGACTAGAATGTCTATCCAATCAGGCGGTCTATTGATTTCGTCGGTTTGTGATTGTTTACCCATGGAGAAATGAGGTATCGATAAGCTAATATTGAATGTTGTTAACTTGTGCATCTATAAATCAAATAACACAAAATATGAGGAGATGGACGTTTCCTTGAACTTCTGCTACATGAATATATTCAATAGAAATATTTGTATGGTCTGCTACTACTGTTCCGTACTGATTGAGTGATTTATTTCGTCATTTTTTGCTAAATGTGAATGGATGCAGACTGATGAGGTTTTGTTGTGATTTTATTTTCATTCTGAATAGCTCTAAATGTCAGAGAAAGAGTTAGAATGATTCATTTCTTAAAAATTTTCTCACAACAAAAACTATCAAGTAATTTGTGTTAATCTTTGCTTGAAAGTGACACCAAAAGTCAGACGAAGTCTCTAAAACAGAAAATGACGTTTGATTCTTTCTCTGTTTGAAAACTTGCTAAACAACAGTTTGTTTTTGTTGTTCTTATTTTTTCATCAATCATCCCTTTTTTTTTCATTATTGATTCAATGGACGTTTTTTTGCCTCTACAAAAGGTGTTGATCTTTATTTCATTATAACAACATTGCCATTTATCAACAAAGTCTGACAGCAAGGGGTATAATGGGCTTCAACAAATTTTTGTTGTTTAAACTATTGAGAAAATATCCGGAAAAAGAGTAAATAATAAGAAAATAATGTGTGACATAATGGGTCGTGCAAATCTTATCAATGAACATAAAATCCACCAATTTCATATTTAAAAAATTCTCCACTATCAAACTTGAAAAATTGTCCTATATATTATTTATTATATTTAAAAGTATAACTTTTTCATCGATTGAATTGAATAGTAGTACAAATCAAATTTACACATCTATTCTATTCTAATAAGCCACATGAAATCGAAAAAACAAAATTCCTTATTTCGGTTTTCCAGCGTTTTCTTCTATTGTCTGTTTATTTCCATTTTCAAACCCACGCGTTGGCCATGTCACCTGACCAAGTAGCCATTCTAGTCGTGTTATTCCCATGGTTTAACCTTCTGTAACAAGTGATGAAATATTTTTCCATGTGAATTATCTTTTTGAACGTAGATGCACTACAAAGAATAGATTATTTAGCTTTCCTACATAAAATATAATACATCATTAAACTTGATAGACTGAAATTCGATTGAAAATTATTATTCAACTATTGAAACTGAAGGTAAGTTCTCTGCTTAAATTTTATTTTGTGTCCAATATTTTAAATTTCTAACTGAGGAGTTATGGAATAATGAGATTTATTTTCAATTCAATAAATGCAATTTAATGTTATGGTATTGGATTGTTAAATAATTTCTGAAATCTTTAGAATTCTTCTTACAATTAATTTTGAATAGTTGTATCTTAATAATTACAAAGAGAAAGTAGTTTTGAAGTGCTTACTCCACAATTATCAATATCATATGTACATTGATGTTCTTAGTTCATCTAAGGAGAATTCATCTTTTAACTACTGCAATGACGTTCATTTTGTTCCCTTAAATTTACCATTGCAGATTTTTTTCCTTACTGAAATTTGCATGAATTTCATTTTTTTCGTACTTGTCTGTTATAGTGAAATTTCTCTATATTTACCATAGGGAATAGTTTGTGAGAAAAAGAATCTAAAATTACAAATAACTTCCTGGTGGTTTCTCTTTCAGGAATCAAAGTATCAACAGGAAGAAAATGTTCTATAAATTTATACTGTTTCTGTATCTGCAATGTTTTTGAACATTAGTCTTGAAAGAGCACTTGATCATGTTTGTTCAGGTATTTTTCAGGGAGACATCATTTGAAGCAATGTTTTAGATATCTGGCTGAAGAAAGAGTTTTGTTTTAAATTCTTTACTAAATGTATTGGGGGTGCCATTAAACTATTCGTCTAACATGTCTTATTTCCATGAAAATACATTCAAAATGTGCGATATCACAAATATAATGCTCAAATTTTCTAAAAGTCTTGAAAAATTTTTTTGGTGGTATTCTTCAAAGTTTGCAAAGTAAGATATTCCATTGCATTTTGATTTTTAGAAGATTTTAGACACTTTTATGAAAGCATTTTAAGAAAAACATATATCCATTAAACTATCCTTTAATGTAAATGTAATTTACTAATTTTTAGTTTTCTAAATCCTTTATTTGATACTTTAATGAGCTTTCTTATAGCTATTGAATTGCTTTCTGTTGTGTATATTATATTTTTCTTATGTACAAAATAAGTCCTAAAAATTTTCATAAATACATCTCTAGACACTGTCTAAAAATGCTTTTGTTTGTTTTTTCAAAAAAGTGCTCTTTTAGATCTCCATTTTGGGCCAACAATGCCCAACTCTTGAGCTGACATATATGATCTATTTCTTTAGATAATTAGTTCTGGTATATGTGTGGAATGTGGTGATAATGTAACAATATATGCTTGGAATAATTTTGATTTTTTTCTAAAGATCAAAAGTAAAAATTTGCTGAATACAACCATCAACATCTTTTACAGTATGATGACGGAGATATTTTAAAAGCTAATCCAGAATTAATCTCAGAACTGTGTTTATCTAAAAACAAATCTATTGTAAAACTACTTAATGAGCAAGATTTATAACAAGACATTGTATAAAGCTGGTAAATAAAGATAGCTACAGCTCTGTACAAGAATCCTTTTAAAATGAAATGGGATGTCATGTAAATAAATCCACTTCCAAAAGTTATGCTTCAAACTTTGTCCTTTCTCCAAATAAGTGTGAATGTTTCTCCTATTCTCTATAGCATGTGTGGTGGAGATTTGTTTGATTATAATAGAATATATATATGTGCGTGTGTGTGTTTCTGCATGCATATGATATATAAATGCATGTGTGTGTGTGTGTATGTGTGTGTGTCCGTGTGTGTGTGTGTGTGCAACGATTGGATTTAAGATTGTAAAAATTCAATGTATGTTGTCTTGGCCAAATGATTCATAATGGGAGGTAATTCCAAATAGAATTTCAATATGATATAATGCAATTTATAATCATTCTGTCAGATCATACAACCATTTCCTAACAACGTATATACATATACATATATACATATATATATATATATATATATATATATATATATATATATATACACATATATATATATATATATATATATATATATATACATATATATATATATGTATATATATATATATATATATATATATATATATATATACATATATATATATATGTATATATATATATATATATATATATATATATATATATAATGTGTACTTTAGAGAGTGAGACAGACTCGGGAGTGAAGTTTTTGGTGGTAAGGTTTATTAATTCTTATATGTCAATAGTACATACATGTTTCGGGATTCTTCCCATCATCAGTGGTGTGTGCTGTATGAGTGTGTATTAAAATGTACCATGTAGAACCAGAGTCCACTGCCAGTGGCTATGCATTGTGGGTAAGTTTTGTTGTCAGGGCTACTAGAGGCCTCCTGCTGAATGGAAGAATGACCAGCAGGTATCAGGACTTTGGTAAAGCAGCAGCAGTTGGTCTTGGGGAGGGCAGAGTGTGTCAAGGTAGGGGGTAGTGATGTGGAGTTGGATTTTTTGGTATGTTTGGGGTAGTGTAGAAGGAGGGGTGGTGAGGTCAAGGAGCTACATAGGTATCAACCTTAAAAATTACTGAAAATGTTTTGGCTATGATTTGGACAGGGGTTATAACAGGCTAAGGTGAAGTTTTTCCTATGGGTCTAGGTGACTTTGAAGCTTCCATTATTGAATGTGTCTTAGATGTGGGTGTGAGGATATTAATGGTAGGAGTTGTGTATATTAGTGTTCTGTGTGGTGAGGGTTGTTCAGTTTAGTATTTAATTCATTAGGATATAGGGTTTTAAGTTTGTTGATCCACATGTCTTCGTGTTTTTCTAGAACTTTAGTTATGTCAATTGGAGTAGTTTTTTCTATTTTTTCTATGATGGTGAAGCTAGCGTCAGTGGCAAAATTGTGGTCATATATATATATATATATATATATATATATACAATAATAGTTCAATAAATTTGAGAAAAAATTTTCAATAAACCCTGAGAGGTCTATTAAAATTTCTATACCAAAAAAAAACTAAAAAATTTCGCTTTCCCTTTTCACTTTTCACAATTAAATCTATCTGTACTTTTAAAGTACAAATGAATTGTTTTCGATTGTGCAGGAAAATCAATTAAAAACTTTATATTTCAATATTTCAAACAGATCACTATCTGAATCACCTAGTCTTTTGTAAATATATATACATACATTTGAAATAAAAATTTATTTTTTTTTAATATCACTTGTTGTACTTAATTGCAATGAATCGATAATAAGTCCAATTTTTCATCATATCACGCGTGAAAATGTTTCATAGTATATTGGTACTAAATTCTCAAATCTTGTTCCATGAATGCAATGTTGTACTAAGACTTGATTCAATTATTATTCAATTAATTTTAATCAGATAGATAGATATTTTCAAGATGCAATTTGGTGTTCTATACATCATAATTACAAATCAATTTTTTTTTTTTGAGAAAGAATGACTATTGATTATGTGTTGGACCATCGTTTGTTAAATGTTAGTTATTTGCCTCTGTTTATTTTTAATCAATTGAAGTAAACAAAACTTGGCAAGGTTTAACATCTGAGTTGTCAAAAAAGGATTAATTGATAACGACTGATTTCCACACACTACTGGATTACAAGAAGTAAACATTTCTCCTTTTTGGTACTTGATTTTTTTCTTAAAGTTGATTTTGTGCCAAACTCAAGCTTGATTCAACTTTTTTTTATTATATTTTTTATACAAACATTATTTGTAATATCAAAAAATTAAAAACATCCCAACCTCAAATTTTGATAGCCTCGAGTAGTTCTGAGAAGAGAAACATCAATCAAAGAAATCTATAGTAAATTTTCAGTTTTATTATTTCTCGGCTATTTTGATACAATATAAACAGTAGTTCATATATTTCAGAATGAATAACTATGAAATGTCTGTAATATTTCACAGATGAATAATAATCTCATAAATATGTGATCAAATGAATAAATTACAGTTTATATTATCATAGTTCAAATTTCTTTATAATCTTGTAAATAATTAGATAAATAAATTATAATATTACAGTACATATTGTTGCGGTACACATACTTCATTAATCTCTTGCAAATAATTGAATGGATATATTATGATCTAACAATTCATATATTTTTGTTTATTCATTTTATTCAAATTCTAAAAACTCTTTTCCTAATGAAAATGATAAAGTATGAAGAAAGGAATGTGAGCTTATTTTCAAAACAATCCAGTGCTTTGTGAAAATCAGTCCTAATCTAGCAATCCATTTTTGACAGCCCAAAGGTTAAACTTTGCCCAATTTGCTTTAAGCACCAAGCTTAGCAAAGCTTGATTTGCACTCTCACCTCCTAAAACTGAGCCCTGGCTCTTTCTTCTGCAAGTCCAAAGTGGTTTGTTTCAATTCAGCTTTTCATGAATAAAATCGTATCCAGATCCTCATAAACATGGGAATTATTTTACAATTCCTCCATCTATTTTGATCAAAATCATGCAAATATTAAGACAATGATGAGGATACAAATATTTTTCATTTAAAATATGGGTGGATATCTTTTAAATTTATGAAAAATATTTAAGTCTGAGAGTTACCTATGCATTTATTTATTTAAGTACTTGATGATTTATACCTTACTAATGTAAAATAGTAGGTCATTGACATTAGAACTTTGGTACCAAATGAATGTTTTCATTTCAATCCTTAGTACCATGATAGTATTACTAATTGATTATAACCAATAAAAATAATGCATAAATGAATAATAAAAATACATAAGCAAATTGAGCATATTGCTTATGTTTTAAATATCAAAGTATCGTTTATAAAAGATAGCTTCCATTAGGCATATTTTAAATTGCTATTCTGATAACATAATCAAAGTTTAGCACAAAAATAGTTGATATGGTTAAATTACTGATATCCACCATTCATATTAATTGCTTTATGCTTTTACCATGCACTAATTGATCCTCTGTTATCGAACAGCCACAAAAGCAAATGGATTTAAGTCATGTAATTACTGATGAACATATAATAGAATGTATGCATTTAGGGAAATATATGCTTGTACTTTTATTGCATTTAGACATGATGGAACAAATACATCATTAATAGTTATTTTCCTAAATGTCCAACATATGAAGTAATTGTATATTTTTGAATGATGTCTCTGTACATGGTTATAGACCTAAATAGAATTTCTTAACACTTCCCAAACCTGTCATATTAGATATTCCAGTGCATGTTTGGAAGGAGAGCAGCCTACCATAGATTGTCATGTAAATGATTTTTGAATAAAATACCACCACTAGTAATCACTAAAGAGTGAAATCTAAGGGAGTTATTTCATAAAAATTACAAACTGCTTTTTTTTCTAATGGCCAACATGAAGCCAGCATTCTAGAGATTATTTACTGCAGTGACACTAAAAGAGGCAGAGCATACTTATGTTTCTCTTCAATAACCGACATGTAATTAGAGTTGTCGAGAAATATTTTTTTATTAGATTTCTCACGAACCAAACTAACCTTAACCCTAACCCAGAGAGATGAGTACTAATGGCTGATTGTTTTAAAGCTTACATACAATTGAAATGTATTTTTGAGAATAAAGCGATTCTGAAATTATTAGAATAACAAGCTTTTGCAAAATAGTGTTTATTATACTAAGTAAACATCAAAAACTATTTTTGTTTTCAACGCCTTCATAACACAATACACATAGAATAAGACTACTGAAACGCTCATATACATGCATGCACCTGAAAGTATGTAATCATACAAGACAGAATACTGTACCAACATGAAATGGTTAAATTCAGAATGATAAAACAATGGAATAATATTTCATGAAAAGTGTAAAATTTATTTTGCAAAGTCAGTGATGTGCCTTGTTCCCTTAGAAAAAGATGTATTTGTAAACGAGCATTCTTCCAGTCTACATCATTGAATAGTGTTTAGTTACTTACAGTTGTAAATGCCTGCATGGATTTTAAAGTTGTAATCAAAATAGTATTTGTGGCACTTTCTTTGTTTCATGGTTCAGCCTTTTGCGTCAAAATTGAAAACAGAAAGTTAATGCTATGTTTCAGTGAAGTCAGAGGAACAGATATTACACTTTGATTTTAATCTAAAGTCGCAAAAGGCTGGAATATAAAGCTAGCATGATACCAAGTTTGTCATAGTCCATGTATTTCTTGGAGTCAAAATTCATTCTATCAAGGTTTTTGTTATAGTGAGGGTTTACTGTAAATGCAAGTAAAAAGTCAAGATATTAGACACAAAAAACCTTCTTTTTTCTTACTGATATTTAAATGCTAAACTACAAAAACATTGCTTAAATGGATGAAATCTCAGAACTATGTTTCCTAATGAAGATTAGACAGAATGCAAAACAGCCTGCTATAGACTCCACTTAGAACATTATTTCAATCAATCCAAAATCTACAAAATAAATACAGACAACAGTTGGACATTCTAGGGTTCAAATACAAAAATCTAGAGTAAAAAAAAGAATCAATTTTCTCAATGCATCAAATATATCGAAAGAGTACCCTAATAAGTTCAAAATGCTCGAACAGAAATGATGATCATGATGATAAAATCATAATAAGATATGTTATGTAATGCATACATTATACATTTTTGCTGTACATTTTATATCTATATATATATATATATAAATAGGAGTGATAGCAATTTTAAAATTTTGTGTCCACATTCCATGAATATTATAAATCCACAACTAGCTAAAAAGATCTCTCTTTATATTCACTCAAGAATTCTTATTGTAAAACAGTCAAATATCAAGAACAAATGTAATATTTTTGTTTTGAGATATCTTGATGAACATATTTTTCAAACCCTAATTTCTACTTGTTTGGCAATTTATTTCCATTTGAAACTTTTATTCTTCTGAAATCTTGTCTGAATTTTGCCAGACAGAGTGTATTAAACTTTGTGTATGATAAAGTAAGATTTTTTCCCATGGTTATGCGATCATTGGTTAATATATCCCCATGAACTCTTTGGTCTTTGTTGGTTGTTCCTGTTTTTTGTACATCCTGTATGTTGGGGGTGGTGGTCATATTCTGACTTGCTTCCCTTGCATTGAATAATCAGTTTTGTTTTTCCGAGATGTCTTTCTTGATTATTTGTTTGTTTGTTTTTTAAGATGTCCTTCTTGAAGTGATTTCATATTCTAGAATAAGGAACATCAAATGAAGGTCAGAGGGTACAGAGCTGAATCATTGTGAAGAGATGAACACATAGACAATAGATATAGTCTGACCGTATCATACCATACACAAAGGCTTTATTATTCTGTTTTTCTTTCAAGTAAATTTTCAAATTTTCTCTTCCACTTTCTAAGTTCATCTCCAACTTGATTTACTAAGATTGTTTTTCCATACTCTTTTTTTGTCATTTATTGTATATCCATTCTTGCAATCTATTGAAATTGCCTAATGTACTTTGATAAAAGGAAGATATCGAATCAAACATCCAGTTGATTCTTAGTTTCTATGTGTTGATTGAGATAACTCCTAATAGGCTTAAACTCAACACTGACAAGAGTTTTTAGAATATTTCGACTTTTTAAGAAACATTTTCCATTAACTGGTGGGAATGTTTACTTTTCCATGAGAAGGGACTTGATGAAATAGTATCGAAATATTTTTCTTGACAGATGTCACAAAAATCTAGATGATTTTAGATATAAATGAAGGCACTATTGATATTAACTCAAAACTAGAATCCATATGTTTCTATTTTCCATTTCTCTCTCTTTCTTTCTCTCTATCCCTTTCTTTCTTTTTCTCTTTCTTTCATTCTTTCTTTTTTCCTTTTCATTGATTGATGACGCTTTCTTTCTCCATCTATCATTTGAAACTTTTCAATTTTCAGTCATTATTTCTTATAAGCTGGACCACTGAAAATTCTACAGATGCTGACTTAAGTTGATTCTATTCTGTTTTTTCTCACCCTCTACCTGTATCTTCTTGTTTTCTCCCTTATTCCTTCCAATCTTCATTCCCTGTGTTTACCTAAACGTCATGTAAACATTCATTAGTTTCATACACAAAAATTGTCTTACCCTCTCAATAAACTACCAAAGTTCATTTTCTCATCTTTCCTACCTTATTCTCTTAATAAACAACATAATATTCTTTTCTGTCCTCTCTCTCCTAACCTTCTTATGAAACTACCTAACCTTTCCTCTACATTACCACTGAAAGTGTAATTAACTTTGATCAGTTATTTTTACTTCAGAGTTATAATTCGCTGTCTTATTTTGTATTTTAAATTAAGGTGAAACCTCAAACATAAAAATTATAGAAACAAATCCATAAATAAACTGAGTTCATTTTAGTCGTTTAAGCAGATATATTTTGTCAACTCAACCCTTGGATACTCTTTATTTGTTCAAGACTTTACATTTTGGCTTTGATTTCTATTTACTATTTTCCAATATTTCAAGAAGACACAGACGATTATACTTATTTATATGTACTTTATGCTTACACAGTTTTTCTTACAAACTAATCCTGTAATGATAGAATATTTTATATGCAAGTTCAACAGATTCAGGAATTTAAAATGATTATATTTTTGGACTTGTTAGGAAAATTAGAAAAGAGCATTTTTAAACAAAATTCTAAATTTTTAAACATGAATGTAAAAGTTTCATTTTGCATCAAGTTCCAAGGGAGGTAACTGTAATTGAGTGTACAAGAGTTATTTCCATTGGATCAGTACATTTTTCAATATGCATTATCTCCTTTTGAATGTATTCGCGTAACAAAATATTAAGACTAGAATGTCTATCCAATCAGGCGGTCCATTGATCTCGTCTGCTTGTGATTGTTTACCCATGGAGAAATGAGGTATTGATAAGCTAATATTGAATGATGTTAACTTGTGCATCTATAAATCAAATAGCACGAAATATGAGGAGATGGACGTTTCCTTGAACTTCTGCTACATGAATATATTCAATAGAAATATTTGTATGGTCTGTTACTACTGCACCGTACCGATTAGGTGATTTATTTCGTCATTTTTTGCTAAATGTGAATGGATGTAGACTGATGAGGTTTTGCTGTGATTTTATTTTCATTCTGAATAGCTCTAAATGTCAGAGAAAGATTTAGTAATGATTCATTTCTTAAAAATTTTCTCACAAGAAAAACTATTGAGTAATTTGTGTTAATCTTTGCTTTAAAGTGACACCAAAAGTCAGACGAAGTCTCTAAAATAGAAAATGACATTTGATAAGTTGATTCTTCCTCCATTTGAAAACTTGCGAAACAACAGTTTGTTTTTGTTGTTTTTATTTTTTATCAATCATCCCTTTTTTTCATCATTGATTCAATGGACGTTTTTTTGCCTCTTCAAAAGGTGTTGATCTTCATTTCATTATAACAACATCGCCATTTATCAACAAAGTCTGACAGCAAGTGGGAAAATGGGCTTCAACAAATTTTTATTGTTTAAACTATTAAGAAAATATCCTGACAGCAAGTGGTATAATTAGCTTCAACAAATTTTTGTTATTTAAACTATTGAGAAAATATCCGAATCAAGAGTAAATAATAAGAAAATAATGTGTGACATAACGGGTCGTGCAAGTATTATTAAAGAACATAAAATCCACCTATTTTATTTTAAAAATTTCTCTACAGTCAAACTTGAAAAAATGTCCTATATATTACTTATTATATTTAAAAGTATAACTTTTTCATCAATTGAATTGAATAGTAGTACAAATCAAATTTACACATCTATTCTATTCTAATAAGCCACATGAAATCGAAAAAACAAAATTCCTTATTTCGGTTTTCCAGCGTTTTCTTCTATCGTCTGTTTATTTCCATTTTCAAACCCACGCGTTGGCCATGTCACCTGACCAAGTAGCCATTCTAGTCGTGTTATTTCAATGCTTTAACCTTCTGTAACAAGTGATGAAATATTTTTCCATGTGAATTATCTCTTTTTGATCGTAGATGCACTACAAAGAATAGATTATTTAGCTTTCCTACATAAAATATAATATATTGTTAACCTTGATAGACACAAATTTGAATGAAAATTATTATTTAACTATTGAAACTCGAGGTAAATTCTCTGCTTAAATTTGATTTCTTGTCTAATCATGTGTTGTCTTGAATTTTTAAAATTTTCTAACTGAAGAATAATGATATAGTGACATTTGTTTTTAATTCAATAAATACAATTTAATATTGTGGTATTTCATTGTCAAATTATTTCACAAAGGTAAGGGTAAAGGTTAGGGTTTGGGTTACAGGTTAGGCTCAGGGTCAAGGTCAGGTTTAGGGTCAGGGTGAGCATTAAAGTTAGGGTTAGGGGTTAAGAGTCAGGAGTTAAAGGTTACAGTCAGGTTCAGGGTTCTGTTCAGCGATTAAAGTTAAGGTTCAGGGTTAGGGGCTAGGACTAGGGGTTAGGGTTAAAAAGGGGGTTAGGGTTAAGGGATTAAGGTTCAGGGATCAGGGGTTAGGGTTAGGGTTAGCTTTATGTGTACCTTACTTCTAGCGTTTAGCCCTCTGTCCCAGTCTTTCATCGACTGCCAGCACCTACCTACCTACCTACCTAGCCGTCTCTGCAAGCACACGGATGTCCACACACCGTAGCACTTCACGCTGCTTCCATAACGATAGCAGCAACAACAACAGGGCATCCCATCTCGGGCCTTCCAGTCACTGCTGTAGTCGTCGTTTTCGAATGTTATCGTTACTGGTAAACAGCCGGCAACAGCAGGAATTAACGTACGACACGGTAAGGGAGAGACGGGCAAGGACCGTAAATCGTCCTCACCTTCGTCCGCTTATCTCCCTTTTGTTTGTTTACCTTTCGATACGGCCTAACATCGTAAGCGTGTTGCTCTTTCAATGGAACGAGACAGTCTTTTCTACTTCTTCTTCCGTAGAAGAAGCAGTAGCAGTCCCCTAAGCAGCGGACCTTAAGACAGAGGACAAGTTTCTTAGTGAGCCTCTAGGCTGCAATGTTAGGCAGCAGCGAGCTACAGGGCTGAACATTACGATAGGAGCGCTTTCTACTACCTGGCGTCGTCTGCACGCTACGAAAGCCGGTCTCCGAAGAGAGTCGAGAGGAAATGAGTTGCGATTAGGGAGGGGGAGAGAGATAGATAGTGATATACAGAGAGTGATCAAACCGATCATTTCTATCGTCTGTTTTCTTCAATTTTCATTTCACGCCCGCTGGTCATGTCCACTGACCACCTATCCATTCTTATCGTGTTATTTCTATGCTTCAACCTTCTGTAACAAGTGATGAAATATTTTTCCATGAGCATTATCTATTTTTGAACGTAGACACACAACAAAGTATATATTATTTAGCTTTCCTACATAAAATATCAAACATCGTTAAACTTGATAGACTGAAATTCGATTGAAAATTATTATTCAACTATTGAAACTGAAGGTAAGTTCTCTGCTTAAATTTGATTTTGTATCCAATATTTTTAATTTCTTACTGAGGAGTTATGAAATAGTGAGATTTATTTTTAATTCAATAAATACAATTTAATGTTATGGTATTGGATTGTTAAATAATTTCTCAAATCTTTAGAATTCTTCTACGCTTTGGGATCAGAATTTAAGATGTACAACTTCTTATGAGGAAAGAAAATACATGAATTCTTTGTATGGTATTCTTGATTATTGAAATAGAGTTTTTCTCTTTCTCTTTTAAAAACTCTCTGATGATATCAGCTAAATACAATCTTTTAATATATGATATTTTAATAAATGGGTCCTAATCAATCTAATCACTTTCAGTCTACACTCTTATCTTACATATCTGTAATCATTATTGAAATAAAAATTGATTGAGCAATCTATAAAAAATGCGAAATAAAAATTAAAGAATTGATGTTTTTGACTAAATTTTTCTTTGAATTATAAAGATATTTTAGATCATTTATTTCCTTTGAACAGAAAATTTTTTTAGTTTTAGTTTTTTGATATAAAAATTTTAATAGACCCCTCATAGTTTATAGAAAATTTTTCTCAAATTTATTGAACTATTATTGTATATATATATATATATATATATATATATATATATATATATATATATATATATATATATATATATATATATATATATATATATATATATATATATTCATATATATATATATATATATATATATATATATATATATATATATATATATATATATATATATATATATAATAATAGTTCAATATATTTGAGGGAAATTTTTCAGTTAGCTTTGAGGGGCTTATTAAAATTAGTATTCTAAAAAACTAAAACTAAAAAATTTTGCTTTCCTTTTTCACTTTTCACAATGAAATCTATCTGTACTTTTAAAGTACAAATGAATTGTTTTCGATTGTGCAGGAAAATCAATCAAAAACTTTATATTTCAATATTTCAAACAGATCACTATCTGAATCACCTAGTCTTTTGTAAATATATATACATACATTTGAAATAAAAATTTATTTTTTTTTAATATCACTTGTTGTACTTAATTGCAATGAATCGATAATAAGTCCAATTTTTCATCATATCACGCGTGAAAATGTTTCATAGTATCATCATCATCATCATCATCATCATCATCAGTCTTTTAGCGTCCGTCGTTGGACATAGACCTTCCCCAGGATTTGCCACACTTCTCTATCATGGGCGTCACGGAGCCAGTACTTCCTGAACTTGTCTAGCTCGTCTCTCCATCTAACACTTTGCCGGCCTCGGTTGCGCATGTGGTCTCGGGGAATCCATGTTGTGAGTCGTGATGTCCATCGATTGTCAGCCATTCTTGCAACATGGCCAGCCCACCGCCATTTGAGATTTTTTATGGCTTCTATGATGTCTCTAACTCTTGTCTTTTCCCGGATGTGTTGTGCTGTTTTGTGGTCTCTCCATGTGAGGCCCAGCATTATTCTTTCATTGGTACTAAATTCTCAAATCTTATTCCATGAATGCAATGTTGTACTAAGACTTGATTCAATTATCATTCAATTAATTTTAATCAGATAGATAGATATTTTCAAGATGCAATTTTGTGTTCTATACATCATAATTACAAATCAATTTTTTTTTTTTTGAGAAAGAATGACTATTAATTATGTGTTGGACCATCGTTTGTTAAATGTTAGTTATTTGCCTCTGTTTATTTTTAATCAATTGAAGTAAACAATACTTGGCAAGGTTTAACATCTGAGTTGTCAAAAAAGGATTAATTGATAACAACTGATTTCCACACACTACTGGATGACAAGAAGTAAACATTTCTCCTTTTTGGTACTTGATTTTTTTCTTAAAGTTGATTTTGTGCCAAACTCAAGCTTGATTTAACTTTTTTTATTATATTTTTTGTACAAACATCTTTTGTAATGTTCAAAAATTTAAAAAAATCCCAACCTCAAATTTTGATAGCCTCGAGTAGTTCTGAGAAGAGAGACATCAATCAAAGAATTCTAAAGTAAATTTCAATTTTATTATTTCTCGGCTATTTTGATACAATATAAACAGTAGTTCATATATTTCAGAATGAATAACTAAGAAATGTCTGTAATATTTCACAGATGAATAATAATCTCATAAATATGTGATCAAATGAATAAATTACAGTTTATATTATCATAGTTCAAATTTCTTTATAATCTTGTAAATAATTAGATAAATAAATTATAATATTACAGTACATATTGTTGCGGTACACATATTTCATTAATCTCTTGCAAATAATTGAATGGATATATTATGATCTAAAAATTCATATATTTTTGTCTATTCATTTTATTCAAATTCTAGAAACTCTTTTCCTAATGAAAATGATAAAGTATGAAGAAAGGAATGTGAGCTTATTTTCAAAACAATCCAGTGCTTTGTGAAAATCAGTCCTAATCTAGCAATCCATTTTTGACAGCCCAAAGGTTAAACTTTGCCCAATTTGCTTTAAGCACCAAGCTTAGCAAAGCTTGATTTGCACTCTCACCTCCTAAAACTGAGGCTTGGCTCTTTCTTCTGCAAGTCCAAAGTGGTTTGTTTCAATTCAGCTTTTCATGAATAAAATTGTATCCAGATCCTCATAAACGTGGGGATTATTTTATTCAATATCTGAAGTACATTTCTTATTTCAAAAAATTGTGTCAAATTAATTTCATTAACAATTCCTTCATCTATTTTGATCAAAATCATGCAAATATTAAGACAATGATGAGGATGCAAATATTTTTTTATTTAAAATATGGGTGGATATCTTTTAAATTTATGAAAAATATTTAAGTCTGAGAGTTACCTATGCATTTATTTATTTAAGTACTTGATGATTTATAACTTACTAATGTAAAATAGTAGGTCAGTGACTCTAGAACTTTGGTACCAAATGAATGTTTTCATTTCAATCCCTAGTACCAAGATAGTATTACTAATTGATTATAACCAATAAAAATAATGCATAAAATAATAAAATACATAAGCAAATTGAGCATATTGTATATGTTTTAAATATCAAAGTATCTTTCATAAAAGATAGCTTCCATTAAGCATATTTTGAATTGAAATTCTGATAACATAATCAAAGTTTAGCACAAAAAAACTTGGTATGGTTAAATTACTGATATCCACCATTCATATTAATTGCTTTATGCTTTTACTGACCATGCACTAATTTATCCACTATTATTAAACAGCCACAAGAGCCAATGGATTTAAGTCATGTAATTACTGATGAACATATAATAGAATGTATGCATTTAGGGAAATATATGCTTGTACTTTTATTGCATTTAGACATGATGGAACAAATACATCATTAATAGTTATTTTCTGAAATATCTGATATATGAAGTAATTGTATATTTTTGAATGATGTCTCTGTATATGGTTATAGACTTAGATAGAATTTCTTAACACTTTCCAAACCTGTCATATTAGATATTCCAGTGCATGTTTGGAAGGAGAGCAGCCTACCATAGATTGTCATGTAAATGATTTTTGAATGAAATACCACCACTAGTAATCACTAAAGAGTGAAATCTAATGGAGTTATTTCATAAAAATTACAAACTGCTTTTTTTTCTAATGGCCAACATGAAGCCAGCATTCTAGAGATTATTTACTGCAGTGACACTAAAAGAGGCAGAGCATACTTATGTTTCTCTTCAATAACCGACATGTAATTAGAGTTGTAGAGAAGTATTCATTTTTATTAGATTTCTCAAGAACCGCTGATCCAAACTACTTCTAACTAAAGGATACCTTGTGTGCTTACTAATATATCTGATGAATATCAACTTCATACAATGGTCAGCTGTTGAATAATTGCAGTGCATAGACACACAGAGAGATGTGTAGTAATTGTTTATTATTTCAAAGCTTACATATAATTGAAATGTATTTTTGAGAATAAAGCGATTCTGAAATTATCAGAATAAGAAGGCTTTGCAAAATAATATTTATTATTCTAAGTAAACATCAAAAATTTTTTTGTTTCCAACGCCTTCATAACACAACACACATGAAATAAGACTACTGAAATGCACATATACATGCATGCACCTGAAAACATGTAATAATACATGATAGAATACTATATCGAAATGAAATGGTTAAATTCAGAATGATAAAACAATGGAATAATATTTCATGAAAAGTGTAAAATTTATTTTGCAAAATCAGTGATGTGCCTTGTTTCCTTAAAAAAAAAGGTGCATTTGTAAACATGAATTCTTTCAGTCTATGTTGTTGAATTGTGTTCAGAAAATTACCGTTGTAAATGCATGCATAGATTTCAAAGTTGTATTCAAAATAGTAGAGCACTGAATATTGAATATTATCATGCCATTCAAAATCATTTTGTTAATGTTACTTACTAAGTCAGTTGAGGTTGAAGTGATAATAATATAAAAAGTTACAAAGAATCGATAATGAAATTATTCAATGAATAGAGACATGAATTTTTAATTTTGCCCTCATGTCTTTATCCTCAATTCTTTTCTTAAAACATTCTTTGATAAATCATTTAATTGGATTTTCTTCCCTTTTTTTTACCTGATCTTATTCGAGATCATTTCATTGCTTTCACTTTTCTACCTTTTTTTATCTCATGTGCATTTCTTAGCATAAAATAGGAAATTCTGACTTTCTTTTCTTTATTTTTTTTCTATCATTTAGTATATTTGATATGATTATATGATGATTTATGATTCTATCATGAAATTAACATCTTGCATTTGAAAAAAACACTGCCGTAAAACTGATTGTCATCTTCTTTATTTGTATTATCCAGGGAGAAGCTGAAAGAAATCTGGAAAAATTGAACTACCAACAGATAAACACAAAAACTATTTATATCGTAACAGGAATAAGGTTTGTATGTACATACATAACAAGATAATTGGGGAAAAGTGTGTGAATAATTGTGCGTTGAATGAGCCGAATAGACTGAGAATAAACGAGATGAGAACTTGATGTGGAAGTGGTTATTTGGGCCTTTGCATTACCAGCGACTGTTTAGCTCAGTGGTAAGAGCATCAAAATATAATTCTATGGACTATGCAAGCTAAAATAGTATTGTATTTGTTGACATGTTAGATATTCCTTATCAAAGCAGGAATAGTAAGAAAAAAATGCAATTTCCTGAATTATTCTCATTTGTCACCAATTTTTTTTCCACTCATCCTCAAGTTCTTGTATTTTTTATTTCATAAATAAACTTTACTGGAGTGATAATATTTTTTTCCAATTTAGTAGAAAAAACTTCAATTTTATAACTTAATGTACTCATCATTTCATTCCAATTATCCAGACTGTATTTATAATCTTATCATTTACACATTTTATTGAATTATAAGTTTTTTTCCACCAATATACGATTATTTTTTCATCAATAATGGAAATATTCACATGTTTGATTCTCATTTCAAATGATGAACAAGCCTTAAACATTTTATATTTTAATTTTATTCATCATTTTTGTTGATTTAAATTCATTTTTACATTTCAGAATAAAGAGTTTGATTTACTCCCAATTGACTGCCTAGCAAGAGAAAGTGCCAACTTCAGATGTGAAGATCATGAAGGAGTCCTGTCAAGAGATTTAGTCATGGGTAAGTGAAAGACTTATAAAGTCTCTTTGGTATTTGATGTAAATGATTGGATGGTTTATGCATCTTCACCAAATGTCCATCTTATGTGTGTAATTTTTCTACATAATTTCATGAAATATGACAATTTGCATAAGTTATAACTATTGAAACTAAAGGTAAGTTCTCTGCTTAAAATTGATTTTGTGTCAAATCTTTTTAATTTCTAACTGAGGAGTTATGAAATAGTGAGATTTATTTTTAATTCAATAAATACAATTTAATGTTATGGTATTGGATAGTTAAATAATTTCTGACATCTTTAGAATTCTTCTACGCTTTGGAATCAGAATTTAAGATGTACAACTTCTTACGAGGAAAGAAAATACATAAATTCTTTGTATGGTATTTTTGATTATTGGAATAGAGTTTTTCTCTTTCACTTTTGAAAACACTTAGTTGATATCAACAAAATAAAATCTTAATCAACCAATTCTATCCAAAAAAATTCTCCACAGTCTAACCTGAAAACAATTGCCCTATGTATTACTGATCATACCTAGAAGTATTACTCATTCATCAATTGAATTGAATAATAGTACAAATTAAATTTACACATCTTTCTATTCTAATAATCTACACAAAATCGACAAAACAAAAAGTCTTATTTTGGTTTTCCAGCATTTTGATCTATCGTCTGTTTACTTCTATTTCGAATTCCCGCACGTTGGCCATGTCATGTGACCAAGTAGCCATTTTAGTCGTGTTATTTCTATGGGTAAACTTTCTGTTACACATGATGAAATATTTTTCTATGTGCATTATCTCCCTTTGTACATAAACATAAAAAAAGTATGGATTATTTAGCTTTCCTACATGAAATATAATATATGGCTACCCTTGATAGTGTGAAATTTGATTGAAAATATTATTCAACTTTTGAAACTCAAGGTAAGTTTTTTGCTTTAATTTGATTTTGTGTCCGATATTCTTTAATTTCTAATTGAGTACTTATTAAATATTGACATTTATTTTCAAATCTATGAATACTATCTAATATTATGGTATTGGATAGTTAAATAATTTCTGAAATCTTTAGAAATCTTCTGATCTTTGGAATCAGAACCTAAAATATAGAACTTGTTATGAGGAAGGAAAATACATAAATTCTTTGTATGGTATTCGTGATTATTGAAATAGAGTTTTTCTCTTTCACTTTTGAAAACGCTTTGTTGATATCAGCGAAAAACAATCTTAAACGACCAATTTTATTTCAAAATGATTTATGCTTTGCAGATATTCTAGATATTTGAAGATAATTTGACTGTATGCATAAGACGAGGTCAAATAAGCGTAAAAGAGCCAGGTAAATCAGATTGCTCAATTATAAGTCAAGCCCAAAACCATAATAAAGGCATTTGATAATTTTTCCCCAGCAAGAAAAACAAAAGAAACCCACAACTTTGTTCCACACTTGTATTGAACACTGATTAAATATTAATAAATGATAACAAGTAAATATAATCTTTATTTGTTCAGAAAGTATCAAAGAAAAATGACAAATCAATATAGAAACATTTCACTCAAATCCATAGAAGTCTTCTTCATCAGATTTGCCAAACAACTACTGAGCTTCTTCTTCTGGTTCCCATATTGGCTTTTTTTTATGACTGACTTCACTGTAAGTTGAGGTGGTGATTTTAAGCTACCTTTTAGGTAAAGAAAAATCTACGGTAACCGCTAAAATATTTGGAAAGTTCATCCATCAAAATGTACACAGGTGAAATTGTTTATTTTCTGTATTGCAAACACATCTACTGAATATTGTATACATTTGATGACATATATCTGTCAGAGAATAATTTTCAGATTTTACCTGAAATGGATTCATTAACAGCTTATGGGCAGTAAGTATTATGAATTCTCTACCATTCAAAAGATGACAGAAATTTTTGATAGAGAGATAGATAGCTTAGCATCCTTGATCATAAAAGCAGTCATTTTTTCTTTGGTAGAGCAGCTTCAAAAAGAAAAAAAGAAATAGATGTAACTTTATCATTTAATACTTGTTGTTAAACAGCACTTACAGTATCATTTGAAGTGTCTGATAAGAAGATAAGATGAGAAGAGTGATCATTACTGATATAGTTGAGTTTAGTGAAAGCTGTGACTTTTTGCTCTTTTTGCAGCTGTGAATGAAAATACTTTTTCTAAGGATGCTCTTTGAGGATCTTCAGAAAGAAATATTTTTGCATGTCTGTTAAATGTGCTACCAATGCAGAACATTTTGGAATGAGATACCTTTGTAGAATCTTTTCACATTGGAAGGTCAACATTTTTTTGAATTAATGATTCTATATAGTTTTAGTTGAAGAGTGGGCACCCACTGTGTTTGTGGGCCCGCATGGACATCAGTGGAAAAGTTGAAAGAGGAAGAGACATGTATAGAGAACATATGTACCAAGTACAAATGCAGATGCAGATATAAGACAGAGTAAAAAGAACACAACTAAGTATGTAAATGGGCAAATGAAAGTTAGATTTAATTCATAACATTCATGACAAAGAATATGAATGATATTCATGTAATGGAAACATCAATGTGATTGATCATGTAAGGCGAAGAGAAGAAAAGAGGCCTGTTAGGTCTAGGTCATTCCTATGCGTAAAAATGAAATATAGGAAAGAATAAGGATCTAGGGGACACAAGGCATAGCAGATCTAATGTTGTTTAGTTTATCTATCGAATTGAGCTTGATGAGTCGTACCCGTTATAATTAGTGGTATTCTTTGCATGGTCACCAAAAATAGTAGTTGCAGTATTTACATTTAGGAGCTACAAAGTTCTTGCAAATTCTCATATCAAGGAAGATATGGGACAAGACAATATATATGTAGTCACGGTCAAAGAATAGAAACTATGCTGGACGGGAGTTTAGAGAAATAGAAAAGTGCAAGTTAACCAGCGAGAAATGCTATGGCAACAAAGGCATTTGACCACATGTGTTCATAGCTTTTATAGGGAGTCGTCATAGTAAGTGACGTTATTGTTATAAGGCTGAGAGAAGGGTTTCATATCAAAGTCTTGACTAAAATATAGTTTTCTAAGAGATGTCTGAAAAAAAAGATTCATGATAGCTTCAATTTTGAAAAGTGAAGGATTTATGCTTGTTTAATCAACACAGAGTTCTACAGAAAGTGGATAAAAAAAAATTTTAACAAATATATTAAATACAGGAAAAAAATGACTCCATATAATTCTGCACATCAAATTATCTCACTAACAAGCAAAAATTTAAAATGCACAAATGACTTTTAAAACCCTGCTCAGGCCATATTAAATACAGGAAAACAAATGATTTCATTGAATTTAGCACATCAAATTATGTCACAGACAAGTGAAAACTTAAAATGCACAAATAACTTGTAAAACTCTGTCCCTGCCATAGTGTCCTTTTGCAACAAATACATCAAATTCGAGAAAACTGTTGATTCCATTGAATTCAGCACATCATGTTATGTCAGAAACAAGCAAATACTCAAAAGGCACAAATGACTTTTAAGACCCTGCCCCAGCCACACTCTGCTTTTGCAAGAAATACATTAAATACAGGAAAACAGATGATTTCTTTGAATTCAGCACATCAAATTATAAATACTGGGTATCAGTATGTATGCCTAACTTCCAAGTTGTGGATGATGTATTTGGTACTGCATGTGAACAATTTTGGGGCCATTCTATGATGCTGGAAACCTCATGATAGACAGACTATTCAAGACCCAGAAAACACATAGGTTTTAGTCCTTGTGAGCTTCCTGAAATAATGAGAATTAGAGGACAGTTCATCATGACTTGTATAGTAATGGGGTTGCCATTTAATTCATGAGGGATAGAGGTATATACATGCTTCAAGCTAGTGGTGAGTACATGGTTGTGTAGCATGTGTGTATGTGGAATGCCTCAACATCAGTGAACAAAAATGGGCAACGTTTAGTACAGGCATTGTTCACAGTAGAAAAATGATCAATTTTGGATCAACCCTTGAAAAATTTTTATGATGGTATTCTTTAAAGTTTACAAAGTAAGATATTTCATTGTATTTCGATTTTTAGAAGATTTTAGGCAGTCACTTTTATGGGAGCATTTTAAGAGACACATATATCCATTAAACTATCTTTTAATGTAATTCTAATTTATTAATTTTTAGTTTTATAAATCCTTGATTTGATACTTTAATGAGCTTTCAGAGTTCTAATTACTTTCTTTGGTTTTTACCAAATTACACTCAATTCTCAGTTTCTCTAATTTTTCCTTATCAATCATTCATTCCCTTGCTTGCTTAACTTATAGCTATTGAATTGCTTTCTGTTCTGTAAATTATATTTTTATTATGTACAAAATAAGTCCTAAAAATTTTCATAAATATATCACTAGACACTGTCTAAAAATGCTTTTGTTTGTTTTTTCAAAAAAGTGCTCTTTTAGATCTCCATTTTGGACCAACAATGCCCAACTCTTGAGCTGATATATATGATCTATTTCTTTACATAATTTTTTAGATAATTAGTTCTGGTATATGTGTGGGATGTGGTGACAAGGTAACAATATTTGGAATAATTTTGATTTTTTCTAAAGATCAAAAGTAAAAATTTGCTGAATACGACCATAAACATCTTTTACAGTGTAATGGCAGAGATATTTTAAAACCTAATCAAGAATTAATTTCAGAACTGTGGTTATCTAAAACAAATCTATTATAAGACTACTTAATGAGTAAGATTTATAACAAGATATTGTATAAAGCTGATAAATAAAGATAGCTACAGCTTTGTACAAGAATCCTTTTAAAATGCAATGGGATGTCATATAAATAAATCCACATACAAAAGTTATGCTTCAAACTTTGTCCTTTCTCCAAATAAGTGTGAACGTTTCTCCTATTCTCTACAGCATGAGTGGTGAAGATTTGTTTGATCATTATAATATATATATATATATATATATATATATATATATATATATATATATATATATATATGTGTGTGTGTGTGTTTGTGCATGCATATGATATATATATACATATGTGTGTGTTCATAAAATGTATATAAGATTGTAAACATTCAATGTATTTTGTCTAGGCCAAATGATACATTAATCGTGTAATAATGGGAGGTCATTCCAAATAGAATTTCAATATGATACAATGCAATTTTTAATCATTCTATCAGATCATACAACCATTTCCTAACAACATATATACATATATATATATATATATATATATATATATATATATATATATATATATATATATATATATATATATATATATATATATATATACAATAAGGGTTCAATAAATATGAGGAAAAATTTTCAATAAGCCTTGGGGGGTGTATTAAAATGTGTATATGAAAAAACTAAAACTAAAAAGTTTGCTTTCCTTTTTACTTTTCACAACTAAATCTATCTATACTTTTTAAGTACAAATGAATTGTTTTTGATTGTGCAGGAAAATCAATTGAAAATTTTATACTTCAATATTTCAGACAGACCACTATCTGAATCACCAAGTCTTCTGTAAATATATATATACATTTGAAATAAAAATTCAGTTTTTGGACATCTTTAGTATGCATTTTACATGATTGACTAAAATATATTTTTCAAGTTAAATGCTATGTAATGTTTCAAATATATTTTTATTTTTTATAGATAACATGCACTAGATGTCAATATATATTTCTGCTCAAAAGAAATAAATGATCTGAAATATTTTTATGATTCAAAGAAAAATTTAGTCAAAAACATCAATTCTTTAATTATTATTTCACATTTTTTATAAATTGCTCCATAAATCTTTATTATAATAATGATTACAGATATCTATCATTTTCTTTCCTGCTTTCCAGATTGAGTAGCTATTCTCCATTCGCTGGTGATAACAACCAAGAAACATTTAGCTACATCAAAAGTCTAGATTTCAATTTTGATGATGAAGTCTGGGACTACATCTCTGACAATGCCAAAGACTTCATTGGTAATTTCCTCTTGAGCAACAAAGGGTAAATAGCAGAATTTTATCTGTCTGTACTAAATTTGCCTTTATTTATTCACTGTTTTTTAATATCAGTGGTTGTACTTAATTGTAATAAATTGATAAGTCCAATTTTTCATCATATCACATGTGAAAATATTTCATAGAATATTGGTACTAAATTTTCAAATCTTGTTCAACGATTGCAATGTCGTACTAAGACTTGATTTAATTATCATTCAATTAATTTTCATCAGATAGATAGGTATTTTCAAGATGCAATTTTGTGTTCTATACATCATAATTACAAATCTTTTTTTGAGAAAGAATGACTATTGCTGATGTGTTGGACCATCCTTTGTTAAATGTTAGTTATTTGCCTCTGCTAATTTTTTACCAATTGAAGTAAACAATATTTGGCAAAGTTTAACCTCTGAGTCGTCAAAAATGGATTATTTGATAAGGACTGATTTTCACATAGTACCGGGTTTTTTTGAGAAGAAGTCAACATTACTTTTTTTTGGTACTTAATTTTTTTAAAAAAGTTGATCTTGTGCCAAACTCAAGCTTGATTTAACTTTTTTTACTATATTTTTTATACAAACATTTTTTGTAATGTTAAAAAATTAAAAACATCCCAACCTCAAATTTTGATAGCCTGGAGTAGTTCAGAGAAAAGAAACATCAATCAAAGAAATTTAAAGTTAATTTTCAATTTTATTATTTCTTGACTATTTTGATACATTATAAACAATAGTTCATATATTTCAGAATGAATAACTATGAAATGTCTGTAATATTTCACAGATGAATTATAATCTTATAAATAAGTGATCAAATGAATAAATTACATTTTATATTGTTATAGTTGAAATTTTTTTTGTAATCTTGTTAATAAGTAGATAAATAAATTATAATCTGACAGTTTATCTGCCATAGATTGTCATGTAAATGAAATACCATCACTAAAGAGTGAAATCTAAGGGAGTTAATTCATAAAAACTACAAACAGCTTTTTTTCCAATCGCCAACATGAAGCCAGCATTCTAGAGATTATTTACTGCAGTGACACTTGAAGAGGCAGAGCATGCTTATGTTTCTATTCAATAACCGACATGTAAGTAGAGTTGTAGAGAAATATTTATTTCTATTAGATTTCTCAAGAACCGCTGATCCAAACATAACTAAACGATACCTTGTGTGATTTCTAATATATCTGATGAATATCAACTCCATACAATGGTCAGCTGTTGAATAATTGCAGTGCATAGACACACAGAGAGATGTGTAGTAATTGCTGATTATTTTAAAGCTTACATATAATTGAAATTTATTTTTGAGAAGCGATTCTGAAATTATTAGAATACAAGGCTTTGCAAAATGATATTTATTATTCTAAGTAAACATCAAAAATTTTTTTGTTTTCAGCGCCTTCATAACACAACACACATAAAATAAGACTACTGAAACGCTCATATACATGCATGCACCTGAAAGTATGTAATAATACATGACAGAATACTGTACCAACATGAAATGGTCAAATTCAGAATGATAAAACAATGGAATATCATTTCATGAAAAGTGTAAAATTTATTTTGCAAAATCAGTGATGTGCCTTGTTTCCTTAAAAGAAAAAGATGCATTTGTAAACATGCATTCTTTCAGTCTATGTAGTTGAATTGTGTTCAGAAAATTACAGCTGTAAATGCATGCATGGATTTCAAAGTTGTATTCAAAATAGTACAGCACTGAACATTGATTATTAGCATACCATTCAAAATCATTTTGTTAATGTTACTTACTAAGTCAGTTGAAGTTGAAGTGATAATGATATAAAAAGTTACAAAGAATCTTTAATGAAATTTTTTAATAAATAGAGACATGAATTTTTAATTTTGCCCTCATGTCTTTATCCTCAATTCTTTTCTTAAAACATTCTTTGATAAATCATATAATTGGATTTTCTTCACTTTTTCTACTCATCTTATTCGAGATCATTTCATTACTTTCACTTTTCTACCTTTTTTTTCTCATGTGCATTTCTATGCATAAAATAGGAAATTTTGACTTTCCTTTCATTATTTTTTTCTATCATTTAGTATATTTGATATGATTATATGATGATTTATGATTATATCATGAAATTAACATCTTGGATTTGAAAAAAAAAACTGCCATAAAACTGATTGTCATCTTCCTTATTTGTATTATCCAGGGAGAAGCTCAAAGAAATCTGAAAAAAATTGAACTACCAACAGATAAACACAAAATCTATTTATATCGTACCAGGAATAAGGTTTATATGTACATACATAACAAAATAATCGGAGGAAAAGTATGTGAATAATTGTGTGTTGAATGAGCCAAATAGACTGAGAATAAACGAGATGAGAACTTGATGTGGAAGTGGTTATTTGGGCAGGAATATTAAGAGAAAAAATTATTCTCATTTGTCACCAATTTTTTTTCAACTCACCCTCAAGTTCTTGTATTTCGTATTTTATAAATAAACTTTACAAAAGTGATAATATTTTTTTCCAATTTAGTAGAAAAAAATTCAATTTTATAATTTAATGTCCTCATCATTTCATTCCAATTATCCAGACTGTATTTATAATCATATCATTTACACATTTTATTAGATTATAAGCTTTTTGCCACCAAAATATGATTATTTTTTCATCAATAATGGAAATATTCACATGTTTGATTCTCATTTCAAATAATAAACCAGCCTTAAACATTTTATATTTTAATTTTATTTAATTTTATCTTTACATTTCAGAATAAAGAGTTTGATTTACTCCCAATTGGCTGCCTAGCAAGAGACAGTGCCATCTTCCGACGTGAAGATGATGAAGGAGTCCTGTTGAGAGAATTATTCATGGGTAAGTGAAAGACTAATAAAGTCTCTTTGGTATCTGATAAAAATAAGTAGATGGTTTATGCATCTTATTATAATTCACCAAATGTCCATTTTATGTGTGTAATTTTTCTGCATAATTTTATGAAATATGACAATTTGCATAAGTTATTTTTTTTTATCTTGGATTTTGATGTAAGTTTGATGTATCTATTTTTTGTTTATAGTTTAAAAAAAACTGTGCACAAAAAATTAACATCTATCATTAGGGTATTCAGTCTAGTCATAATGAGGCACGATGAAAAATTACAATATTTTAATTGATAATTCCTACTTTTTGTACAAATTAGTTTCACAAACATGATACTTTTGATAAAATTTGATTTCTTGATTACAATCTACTGATTATCAAGTCAAGCAATGAAGCATGAGATATATAAAGATCTGAATATATAAAGAACTGAATAAAGTAAAAATTTCTAAAAACTATTACTCCCCTAGACCAGCCCAAGCCATAAGTAGAATTTGATTTTGGGCTCTTTGATGGCCACAAGGCTCTAAGCAGCTGCTTAATTTGCTTATGCCAGCCCTGTTTCTCCTATTCACACAAAAGTATCTCTCTATAAAGTGACATTTCAACATAAAATGTACATCAAGCACAATGGAGAGAAAAGGTTACTATAAGAAGAACCTGAAGTAGTTTCTATATATGATTATCAACTGTGAAAATACCAGAAAATACTGAAAATACCTGTAATTGAAGTGCTGGAGTGATTCTCTTCAGAGTAAAGCAAAACAGAAATATGATTTGTTGGAACCAAAAGAAATCCAAGATTTTTTTTCTAAATATTTTCTTCATCTCCACCAAATCCAAATTTTTAGAGAATGATTATAATAGAAATTGTTCAATTTCAGAACTGCCTGAATTCGCCCCAGAAGTAATTGATCATCTCATAGATATGGTTGTGTGTGAAGGTGGAAAAGATGAATTCAAATGTTGAATCATTGGAAAGCCAGAACCAAAAATTGGTAAGTACAATAATTTTTTTTGGCCTGCCCATTCTGCATGTGTTTCCTACTTAGTTATCTTTTGCTCTTTGGTTGCTGTTATAAATAATATTCACAGATATCAAAAATGTTAGTTTTATAGAATCATCACTTGAATATAAATACAATAAAATTGAAATAATTTGGTATTGCTATTAAAAATGTTATATAAAACTTTAATCTATTTAACACTATTGCTAAAAGTTTCTGTACAGATGTATCAGCATGAATTTAATACAAGCTAGGAAAGACTGATAAAAAGTAAATAGCATAAATTTCTTGGATTATTGAACACTAAGAAATTCCATGTACAGTAAAGTCTCACCATAATAAACTAATTGGGGGTAACAGTTTGTGGTTGAAGTCTAAAATGAATTATACCTGATGGTTGTCCCTTGTTTCGTAAATATGAAGCAAGTCTGCTGTATTTAATGTACATT